>JAWQFJ010012030.1:72500-179042 GCA_034096865.1 Theodoxus fluviatilis
GCTGTGTGAAGAACTACCACAATAAGCATGGCAGAGAGAATGATCGACGTTTTTTTGTACCATCTGTTCTGACGATAAACATGGTGCTTTTTATTATGCGAGAGCAGTTACTCATGAATCATTGATCTTTCAATAGACAAACCCAGTGCTTGGAACATTACTGTGCACATCAACGGCTTTTAGTTTTATGGTGAATCTTTCAGTTTACACGCTATGCGTCATAAATGTGTAATATACGGGTCACTCGCAGAATGCTCTACGGCGTGGGTTTTTTTTTCTTTCTGTTTGACTCTTACGTGAGTGTTGTGACGTTTCTGAGGGTTTGGCTATGGAGCTTGGGGACCAGTTTGCTGTGGCTCTCTCTCTCTCTCTCTCTCTCTCTCTCTCTCTCTCTCTCTCTCTCTCTCTCTCTCTCTCTCTCTTTCTCTCTATGCGCGTGTGCGTGTGTGTGTGTGTGTGTGTGTGTGTGTGTGTGTGTGTGTGTGTGTGTGTGTGTGTGTGTGTGTGTGTGTGTGTTTGTGTGTGTTTGTAGGTCGGGCAACCGATATCCCGAGTGATCGTGGTATCAAACTGTTCATCACAGCAGTTGTCGACAGTTTGCAATGCCTCAGTGGAGCACCGTTGGTTCAAATTCGGCTGTGGTTGGAGCAAAATGAAGGGTTATTTAGTCCTAACTGCTCGTTGTTTCTTAATCTTCATCTCTTATAAATCGCAGAGGACCTACTTTTATTTAAAATTGCACGCACAAAAAAGGTCGATCCGTTATCATAACTTAAAGTTATATTAAATTAGTTAGAAGTAATCGATAATCCAGTTTTCTTCCGTCTCAGCGAGTTGAAGGGATTTCGAAGAAGGAACACAATTATACAAATCCGAATGCTTTAGTAACGTACATCGTATTGATTTTGCTTCTCTACAGCGTTACAACACGCGGTATGACAACAACAAAAAAACGTCGATCATTCTCTCTGCCATGCTTATTGTGGCAGTTCTTCACACAGCAGAAGGTCACCATTGTAGAAACAACAAACTGTCTGCTCCAAAAACAGTCGTGTCTTTCACAGATTTTGTAAGCGACGCGCGTTTGTTATGCTGAAAGTAGGAAAAGATAACTCTGTTTGACTCGATCTCGACGGAGCTCATACGGTGATTCTGCTAGCGTGCGCCGGAAAGTCGAAGTTCACAAAATCTGGTGGTCGTTTTCGACGAAACTAGTTTCACGCACTGGACGATACACAGCGACGGTAATCAGTAATCAACAGTACCATAACAAGTCACTCTAGAGACTGGATTCTCGGAGGACACACTCACTGTTATCCACGCTCTGACACGTCTTCCCGCCTCTGCTGTGCTTTCTCCACGCATATTGTCCATGCTCCCACTCCATAGAGGACTCAATCTTATGGAGGACTTTTCGCACTGGCTTATCTTCTCGGGGGTTCACCTTCCTGTGTCTTGTGCGCTATCTCGTCTCTCGTCCCGCCCTGTTTATATACAGGCTTCCAGAATCTTCGAGAACCGAGTACAACCTACTCGACTGTCCTGAAGCTTCTTGAATGACGTCACGTGAAACAAACAAGACAATTTTACCTTATTGAGGAACGACCAGGGTGCGGAGACTAACGTAATCAGCTCGATAGCCCTATGATATTCTGGCACATTTCAGAACCTTCACAACATATCTGTTCGTCATACCACACTGCACACATTCCAATATCTAACGTCTGGCCTTGATTCAGTCAAAATATGTCAGCATACATGTGTGTGATTGCAGTCTCCCTGCCCTTGGTGAATCGAAGGTGTATGTTGTAAAACACGTTTTCATTGTGACCGGCCAGCATGAAGTCAGCAGTCCAAACTCGGGCCAGGCGGGTCATCGCTGCGTGCAGAAATGCGTGACGGGGATTACTGTGGGTTTATTACATGTTAATAAAGAAATGAGCACCAGGGATACCAAATTTTCCTTTCATTTTTAAAAAAATCTTTTACAACACGTGTTTAAATGCGTGAAAATATTTCCACCCCACCCCACCCCACCCCACCCCACCCCACCCCACCCCCAAACCTCATTGAGTAGAAAATCTTCAAAAGCCATTTTCTCTAAATTGCCACTGGCACGACTGCAATATTATTGTCTCTCCATCCAGTAGTGAACTCGGGTACACGCGAGGGTTGAGCTAGGAGACTGAAAGTTAACCTCGGCGTGCTTATCCGAAACCTAGTGGCATATTTCCCAGGGAGTTGAGATTGCGTTGGAACGAGGATGTGAGTGGCTCGATGATCAGGGGGTAAAAGTGTTCTTCTTGGGCGCCCATGAATGGGTGAAAAATCGCAATACAAAACCCAGCCAGCACCTTTCTCTTTATGTGAAGACCGCTGACTCTTCTCTTCCCTTTTGACACGAGTGAGCGAACTTGGGATGGGTGAAGGTGTTCCTTCTTGCGTATCTTGCGACTTACCACCCATCGATTGGTGCTCAAACCGCATACCTTTTACCCCCTGGTCATTGGTCTAGTCTTCTTATCATCCCAGCACCATCTCAACTCCCTGAGGAGCATGCAACCAGGCTGCGGGTGACGTGAACGCTCTAAAGTTGGTTTTCACACTTTTCCAGCTCATGCCTCACAGATACCTGTTTGACTCCTGGGTGGGTAGAAGCGGTTTGAATAAACACTTAGCTCAGGGATGCACAACTAGTGCTGAATGGGAAGACTGTGGCTGCCGATGGCGGTGACGGGTTCATGCGTCTAAAATGCGTCGCAAGTCACTATTCATTTCGCGCGGCCGTTTTCTCTCAACTGGTTACCTGTAAGAACGACCCACTGTATCCTTGCGCGTTACGTGTAGATACTGACCTATCTCTATATCTGACGGAGATATATTCCTCATAAAAACTTATTCTCATGCAAACTGTGAGCGTGACGAACTGGTGCGTTCAAAATTTCCGCGGCGCTGAATTTCATAACAGCCGATCAGCCAAATCAAGGGAGGGGGGGGGAGGGGGGGGGAGGGGGGGGGAGGGGGGGGGGGGAGGGGGGAGGGGGGGAGGGGGGGGAGGGGGGGGGGAAGAGGGAAATGCGCACAACTGATCTACATGATAGTATCATCAAAGACATGTTTAGTACCATATCAACGTGTGGTTTATTTGGACAACCAATCAGCGCCCGGCTTCGCACTGGATATAGTCATGGGGCGCGTTTGTTAAACCAAATTCTCGAGAGAATCGCGAGGGCTAGGCGTTACCTACGATCCTCGCTCATAAGGACGCACTCGCCGTGAAGGCGGGAGGACGAGGGAGGTCCGGAGCCAAAATTGCGGAGACCGTGCCAATTGGGATGCCGCTGATAGACGAAAGTGCCTGGGGCGGGTTTCAAAATGCGAAGATCTCGGTAGATCTACGTAGATCTCGCCGAATGGGCAGTTTCATTCTTTGCTTGCTATCGAGCCAATCGTAGACGAGCGTAGATTGAGCGAGGCAGCTTGAGAGGTGCCTAGCTTTTAAGATTCGAGACAAAAGTTCGTCGTGGATGCGTTGACCTGCATTCGATGTGTAAACTGTAGGAGGTTTCACGATCTATTAATGCATTCAACATACACCTTTGATAAATTAATGCTGTGCATGGCTTCTATTTTCTTTGGATGGGTTGCTAGTATCTCGAAATAGAGCGTTTTCTGAATGAACCGGCAACACGTCGGCCATTGAAATGTGGCCAGTTCACCTCTTGTCGTGACGTCTACGCATGCGCATTACTTCGTCACGTTGGGTAGTTTCTTTTTTAGCTAGCTCTTACTGCGAAGCAAGATCTTGCGACCAAGATCGACTACCTATTTTGAAACCCGCCCCTGTAATGTGCTCCTCAGGGTTCGAAAATGGACAAATGTACGCACACGGGAGTATGTGCTGTTCGAGTGTTCATTTGTATATTTAGAGGAGTAGGTGTATAGGTTATTTCGGGACATACTTTGCCGAAAAAATGTTTATCGCTTACAAACACGCAACACCGTATACGAATGCTCTATGAATTATGTCCCTTGAATTGATCGAAATGAATCGAGGCCTAACATTTTCGACAAAACTGTCTGCAGTTGAACCCGGGTGGCTTTTTTTTCGTTGAAAAAGTTCCCGCACCATTCGATGTGACACCATGGTGTGTGTCGCGTGTATACCTCTATTTTTGCTAAATGTTGTTTTGCGATGCAACACTCTCAGCCTCGAGGAACGACATAGTCGTCCTAAAGGAGAGGAGGCAAATTGATATACAAAGTTTACAACTAAACTTTACCACCACGCCTTGGGGGGACACAACAGTCATAAGATGGAACAAGTGAAGAATGACCACTGACTCAGGGATAAAATAAACAAAGTTTAATTCAAAATACAAGTTCCCTCAGATCACTGCACGGGGCAGTGATCAACAAGGCATCCCACAGCGGAAACAAGATGGTGGGGCACTTCCACTGTGGAAGTCAAGCCTAAAAAATATACACAACAACAACTACAACAATCACCCACAACGAGGTGATTCACAAACCCCCAAAACACATGAGAAAAATCAGCCACAAGTAACTCTGTCCCCATTCCCATGAAAATATTAGCCCACTTCAATGCTAAACAGAAGTGGCTAAAGTTCCACACTGGACAATTGACATCAAAACGTTAAGTTACACAGAATATTTAGAACTACTCAAACTCCTTCTAAATAACTCTCCCACTCAGAACTTCTAAGTTAGTGTTGCAGGGATCAGTCTACTCTCACTAGACTGTCCAAGGAAAACGTCCCCTCTCACAGGACAATTAAATGAAGTAATCCCCTCTCACAGGATCACACATAAAAAATACACTCCAGTACACAGCACAGGGACACTGGTCAACTCCGCACTTCTAGTTAGAGAGAACAGGAAGGCACTCGCCTCGACCCAGTCAATGCTGTGACCCTGAGGTCACGAGCATCCCCGCAGACATCCCAGAACCTACGTAATTGCCAGTCCCCAATACTGCACACGAGCGCTTACTCTGCTACAAGTATGAGACACTCCCACTACCCTCAGGAGAAAGATAAGGCGACCCCAACGGGTCAAGCTAACCCCACCAAACTCCTAGGAGACAGCAGAGCGTCCCCACCATTCACAAGTTAATACTAGTAACTGCAGTAAATCTTGAATGAGTTAAGAACACCCAATCCCTAAAGAAATCCCATTACAAATACTTTGCTCTCTCTCTTCTGCAAAGCTAAAACACTCCCAAACATAGTTACAGCACTTTGCTGGAATATTAACTACTGGGAAGCCACGCCCCTCTTTCACTCAGCGGCGGGCTTGCACTGAACTCGCTCTGGCTAAGGTCACGCTTCCACAACAAACACCGCATTCCACTCTTTCTCCCTCTCGCTGCCACGGCTCCAGCCAATCACGCGCTCTCTAGCGCTGGACAGCTATACACAACAGGATGAGTGAAAGAAAACGACAGGGCATGCTCTTACCCTTTGCAGTCCAGATCTGGTTCCTGGAATGCTCTTAATTGTAACACACACAACACCACCTCACTTTAAACCCTCCTAGAGAGAGATCGGGAAGGCAGACGCCTCGACCCAGTCGATGCTGTGACCCAAAGGGCACAGGCACCCCCGCACATGCTCTAGAATACACCTAGGGTTATTACGAGTAGGAGTCCGTTCCTCACTCGATAGAGGCTTACTGACTAAGCTCGAAGCTTACACGGTCAGTCATTGGAAAGCTAATTTCAATACACATGGGGCTATTCACTATGGGTAGGAGTCCGTCCCTCACCTGATAGGAGTACACTGACAAGCTCACAGCTTAACACAGTCAGTCGTTGAAAAGCTAATTCCAATACACGTAGGGTTATTCACGATCAGATCAAATCAGTCTCAGTGAGGTCTACTCCATTCAAGTCAATTGAATCAGTTGGTTTCCCTCCACTGAACTCGTTGTTTATTTCTCTAACAACCAAGGCTGCTCCCCTCGCTGCTCTCTGCAGAGGAGGGTCACTAGCGTTCTGACCACCCTGCTTAGAATTCGATTAAGAATCTAAATGTCTACGCTCAAGGTACCCCACACCTTAATTACAGAGCTAGACTAAATACACTCACTGTGTATGGGAAAGACTGCGTCCAGCCTCCCTTTTTCTACCCCCTGAGGCTGTAGAAGGAATCACTTCTAATGACACCTGACACTCAGGTTTCCCTGAGCCCTCCGCCATCTCGTTCCGTCTCAGGAAGAAGAAGGTCGGAGTTTGTAGTGATCCGCACTACGCAAGATAAGAATACTTGTAGACCGGGACTTTCCCGTCGTTGAGGAGATTGCACCCTCTGTGCGATGAAGAACGGTTCACAGGTGGACGCTGACACGCTGCTCAGCGTCCGGTAGAGTCTAGGAAACTCTATCAGCAGGATGGGGGGGGGGGGGGGTAGACCATCCAGGCATTATCCGTCGCTATCTGCTCCACGGAGCTGCCAT
The DNA here is from genome assembly GCA_034096865.1 of Theodoxus fluviatilis. Lineage (NCBI taxonomy): Eukaryota > Metazoa > Mollusca > Gastropoda > Cycloneritida > Neritidae > Theodoxus > Theodoxus fluviatilis. Next base: position 78,978 of record JAWQFJ010012030.1, read on the forward strand.
CCGTGAACCAGCAAACCCTCTTTATAGCCTGAAAACATAAAGACCCAGCCTAATGAGACTCTATTCTTTCCCCCCAATGAATTCTTTCATAGAATTTACTCAAATTAGGGTGAACTGCCCTAGTTTACTACATCAGAGAAAACTTCCCCGCGCCCCAACAAGAAAAATCCCTTTTAAACAACCATCCCCTGCTTGAAATGGATTTACGATTAATACAACACGTGGACAGGGCTTTATCCGTCTCTCTCTTAGAGAATGAGTTTAACTAAAACACAATTAGAGCGCTTTAACACGTCTTCCCTCTCGCTCCTATTTTAACCATCATTTTCTCAACAAGGCGAAATGAATGAATGGAACTCCACATTACCTCAACTAGGCCGTGGACCTTCCAGAACGAATCCCCATCAGGTGTAACCCAAGTCAGCCCTCTTTATCTTCGCAGAGATAAACTTGCGAAGTGAGTCGGAACTTCGCCTGGCAGCGCCTAGGCGGCCGCGGCGCGGCGGGGAGGCAAGCTGCCACCCCGCCCGCCTCGTACCGTGGATGATTACGACTGCCCGACAACGCGCAATCATAAGCGGGATCCCCCTTTTGTCACGTGGCCCTAGGCCAATCAGGATCCATATCCCAGAATATTAATGACCCGTGGGGTGTATGCGAGATGCGCATTGCGACAGTACCTAACCCCAGGTAACTGCCATCTCAGCACAAATGGTGGCTGGAAAAGCTCGCGACCTCTCATGCCCCGACCTACTGGCTCTGGGGTCACTGGCCCGTCAGTCATATCTCACGCGCTCTGTGCCCATAGCAAGCTCTCTGCCATACACACACTCACACATCCACTATTCACACACAAAGTCGCACTCACGTGCGACAGTGTGTTCTATGGAGTGAAAAACTGATGTGATATTTGTGTCGTCAGTTATTTCGCCTATCGGCAACGTCTTCACCGACTCTGGAGCCAGGACGCAGCCATGTTCTTCCGCCTTGCGAGTTGATGATTGACAGGTGTTTTTTTCAGCTGTAGGAGCGTCTCGCTCGCCCTCGACTAGTCATCGAGAGAGAATCTCGAAATGTTGTGCTTAACAAACGCGCCCTTTTGCTCATCCGGGTCTTTGCAGCGGGAAGCATCGAGGGAGCTCCGGACCTCCGTCGGCCTCGCGCCTTCACGGCGAGTGCGGCCTTATGAGCGAGGAACGTAGGCAACGCCTAGCCCTCGCGATTCTCTCAAGGTTTTGGGCCAAAACAAACGCGCCCGTGTAGCCTACTCTTGAACCATTATAGTTCACAAGAGACTTCGCCTACCGGCGAAAGTGTCTCTAGCCCAGTTTACATCACGTAATGGAAGGTTTTTTGTCCGAAAAATGCAAATGGCGGTCACACAAGAGGCTTGCAGCCGATCTACTCCCTGACATACGCCGTTAAAGTAGTTCTAAGATTATTTCGCACAAAACTCTTAACTTACTCTTGTTGAGGCAATAAACAAGCGTTCATTAGATACAATAAAATGTTTGTGTTGAAACGGAAACAAGTTTTGACATCTGAATTATTTATGTAAAAAGTGGAGAAAAAAGTAGTATCAGAACGAACTATTTTTGGCGCAATGCTGTAATGAGTAGGGTCAAGTCTATTACGCATTCATTGCGAACAGTTAGAGTCAATGGGCGCGTTTGTTTGGCCACAAATTTCGCGATTCTCCCTGAATGGCTAGTCGAGGGCGAGTGAGACGCTCCTACAGCTAGAAAAACGGCCAATCATCTCGCAAGGCGGAACAACATGGCTGTGTCCAGGTGTAGCGTAATTGTTGGTTCAGCGTAATTGTTGGTTCTGCGCATGTCCGTGAGGCGGAAGTGACAACGCGTTCTTCCTATAGTCCGTTTCGGCATTGCTCTGACAATCCAGACGACACTCCGTAGAGAGAGAGAGAGAGAGAGAGAGAGAGAGAGAGAGAGAGAGAGAGAGAGAGAGAGAGAGAGAGAGAGAGAGAGAGAGAGGCGGAGATCACAATGTAAACAACTTGGGACACTCGAATCCTCTCAGAGCTTCATCATACTTCAGATCACACTTAGAGGGGTGCGAAGATCACAATGTAAAGAACTCGATGCGCGATCGATCGACTTCGACGCACAATCTAAGTGTAATCTGAAGTATGATGAAGCTCTGAGATGATTCGAGTGTCCCGAGTTGTTTACATTGTGATCTCCGCCTCTCTCTCTCTCTCTCTCTCTCTCTCTCTCTCTCTCTCTCTCTCTCTCTCTCTCTCTCTCTCTCTCTCTCTCTCTCCCTCTCTCCCCTCCCCCCCCCCCCCCCCCCCCCCTCTCTCTCTCTCTCAATATTCAGGGATGTATTTATTAAATTCCGAATGGGTATTTCTGAGCTGTACATCCATAAATGGAGATACGTTCCTGATGCAGTAGCAATGTTGTGTCCTCTGTGTAGAGAAGAATTTGAAACTGAAACACATTTTCCTCTCAGATGTCCTGCATGGTACGATTTGAGAGAACGCTATATTATGAAATTCATAGACGAAAATTGCGACAACCCAACCGAATCCATCATGTCATCAAAGCAAAAGTATGTCATAAGATCGACAAGCATTTATTTGTATAAAGCACTTATGCGCAGAAGGGAAGCGATAGATTTGCCTGAACAGAATACTTTCTATACGGAGTAGATTGCAATGTAACCTGCCGAAGGAGAGAGTAGCATTATATTTTTGATTGTAAAATAAAGTTCGTTCGTTCGTTTGTTCGTTCTCTCTCTGTCTCTCTGTCTCTCTCTCTCTCTCTCTCTCTCTCTCTACGGATCGAGGTCGTCGAAGTCGATCGATCGCGCGATCGATGGACTTCGACGCACAATCGAGTTGTTTACATTGTGATCTCCGCCCCCACCCACCCACCCCTCTCTCTCTCTCTCTCTCTCTCTCTCTCTCTCTCTCTCTCTCTCTCTCTCTCTCTCTCTCTGGAGGGTCGTTCGAAGTCGATCGATCGCGCATCGACTTGTTTACATTGTGATCTCCGCCCTCTCTCTCTCTCTCTCTCTCTCTCTCTCTCTCTCTCTCTCTCTCTCTCTCTCTCTCTCTCCTCTCTCTCTCTCTCTCTCTCTCCCCCCCCCCCCCCCCCTCTCTCTCTCTCTCTCTCTCTCTCTCTCTCTCTCTCTCTCTCTACGGAGTGTCGTCTGGATTGTAAGAGCAATGTTTAAACGGACTATAGGAAGAACGCGTTGTCACTTCCGGCTCATGGACATGCGCAGAACCAACAATTACGCTACACCTGCGCCAGAGTCGGTGAAGAAGTTGCCGATAGACGTAATAACTGACGATTCAGATATCACATCAGTTTTTCACTTGATAGAACACACCATGGTGTCATATAGAATGGCACGGGAACTTTTTCAATGACAAAAAGCAACCCGTGTTCAACTGTAGACAATTTTGTCGAAAATGTGAGGCATCAATTCATTTCGATCAATTCAAGGGACATAATTCATTTATACGGTGAAGGGACATACTTTATACAGCGTACGTATATTTCAAGCATTAAAAAAAAATTCGGCAGTGTATGTCCAGAAATACCCAATACACCTACTCCTCTATATAGACAAATGAACACTCGAACAGCAAATTTTTCCGTGTACGTTCACTTTTTCATTCTCGAACCCTGAGAAGCACATTACAGGCACTGTTCTCTCCGAACACGCCCTGTCTCCGCCATTTTGGCTCATCCGGGTCACTGCAACGGGAAGGATCGAGGGAGCTCCGGACCTCCCTTGGTCTCCCGCCTTCACGGCGAGTGCATCCTTATGAGCGAGGAACGTAGGCAACGCCTAGTCCTCGCGATTCTCTCGAGATTTGTGGATTAAAAAAACACGCCCAATGCTCTTGAACAACACGTCATGACCGAGCGCTAGCCAAGATGGCTTCCGCGATGCCTTAATTTTTCTCATCATCGAGGAGTGCGCTTCTCAACGAAGTGAGTGAACCACAAGCTGCAGACCGTTTCTTGTGGAAGCTGATAAAATGTGTTAAGCTGCAGCTGTGCATGAAGGCTCGGCATCGCTCGAATCGAAAATTATGTCAAAACGACAGTGCTGACGGTGTAAGCAAGAATTTCTCGATGCTCACATCAAGGGAGGTTACACAACAAAGGGCAAATGCATGAATAGAGTTGCCTCCCTTGAAACATTTTAGACGTCTTTCGTAGGAATTTTTGCTCACACCTTGCCCGGTAATTATTTCAGAGCAGTTATTTCTTTAAAAAAGAAAAAAAAACAATATCAGCCTAACTTATCGCATAGATTGGGTAATAATCACAGGTCGAAATGCGTGCCACAGAGCATATTTGTGATGGCGACTTTCTTCTTTTACCCGAAGGTAGCCATTTTGGACTACAGGCGCAGCCTCTCGGCGGCGGGCTATTTAGCGCTCGATAGCGCTAGCATGTACAAGTCGTTCAAGAGTCGAGCGCTATCAAGCGTTCGATAGCGCTTGGCCTCTTGAACGACCTACATATGTTTGTTGCTTTGAAGGTAAACCCAAAGTCTTGGCAGGTCTGGAAGAATCAGTCCACCAGGTTCTGGAGAGGCAGCCAAGTGTTGAATTAACTTTTCCAAGTGCACCCCCTGTGGGCTGGGGCTTATAATAAATCCACCGCGTCCCCCTACGCGATTCGTGTTCGAGGGAAATGACAGGAAATCAAGACATGACGTGTTCCTACTCGAACCATCTCTAATACTTTTGTGATCAATGGTCTTCTAGTTAACAACGGCTGATGGGTCGTAAAACTCCATTCATTTATTTACTCATCCATTAATTCCTTCAAGGCTTCTTAGCCATCCAACAAGATGACACAGACTGACAGGGGACTAGTTATCTGGCAATTGCTGCGCAAGCTCCAAGTTTGGGAAAACAAGGTTACTGGTGCCTACAGCAAACACGTCGACGTCTATCTTGACTGGAGATTTTACGTGGGCAATATGACTGAAGGGTATGCATGTCCCCGTTATAAACTACTACTTCTAGTTGGTCAGAAAGAGACAGAGGACTCAACCTCGCAAATTAACCAAACGAACGAATGGTTTATTTCTTGTGAGGCCACGGGCCCATCACAACCCAATGAAAGATAATACACCTCAGAAAGCCATAGCAATACAGACTGCCTCTTGTCTCCTCCTGAACGCTTAATTCAGATAGATTGCGACCATTCTTATTCATTTCGGCACTTCCTGCGATAACAATGTTCTAATGTCACATGCACTCGGAATTCCAATCTTTGTTGTGCGACGGCTTGGCTTTGGATGCAAAATATCTTCCATTTACTTCGCTCATTCATGTGCATGTGATTCCCTTTACAAAAACATTTTATTTAATATGTGGCGCCTATGACCCCTTCGTCAAAATCTACCGACCACTAAGCTTGCAAGTAACGTATGTGACAGCAAGACAGAAGACAGAAGACAGAAGTCAGAGTAATAATAAATCATTTATCTACTGTAAAAGTCAGACGTAAAAAGCAGTGCAAGTACAAACTCATTTTGTGACGATACCATACTAGAAATAATGTGTAGTAAAGAGTAAAATCGTATGTGAAAAATTACTGAGAAAAAAAACAGTGACTCAAAGTTTATCTTTTCTGTTAACATCAAAAGTCTTCTATTGTGAACTAGAAGCAATGGACTGAACAGAAATGGCAACAATTCTGAACGTTAAAAAGTACGAAAGTATGAGTGAGTTTGAGAAACATTCATTAAACAACATGCATGATATCAAGGACAACAGTAAATTCTGCATATGAAGTATCAAAACACAAAGCAAGATCAAATCTTGCAATGTCACAATAAATTTGCAAAAAGAAAAACACTTTGGGTTAAATGAGTAATAATAAAGTCTCATTATCAAAATCATAAGATGAAATACTGCTTTTGGCCATCATAACAAATAAGTAAAGCCAAATTCAAAATTTTAAACATTATCATGGTTCTGCAAGAGTTCAGAAAACACTAACAACATGGCACTTTATTCTTGAGCAAAGTTCCCAAACTCAAGGGTACATCTTTCTGCAAGAGAAACAACTTTGAAAGGGACACTTTACCCTTGGAGCACCACAGTATCCTTTTCCATGAGCATACAACTTTGTCAGGAGAGGAGCCTATATGTAATCTTCATTAATTAAATTCTGTCTTCATTACACACATCTTTCATCCAAGGGTGAACAATTGTTAAGACCCTCATGTATAAAGTTACACTCTTCTGCAGTTTAATTTCTTCAGTTAGTGTGGCACAGCCAACAGCCAACCGAACTAACTGTCATGCAGAAGCCCAGGGAACAGCAAAGTGTGAGAGAGGCACCAGATGCTGGTCGGTAGCAAGCTGGGGTGGAAGTCTCCACAACAAGCTTTAATCGAAAATGTTATTAAATAAAGGTACAGTGGGTTTACAATATTGCAGCCTTCTTGGACACCCCAGAAAACCTTAAACAGCATACTGGACAAACCACCAGAATACTACAGAGGAGTTCATATACCCTTCTTCCCTTCTGGTGACATCAGTACAAGATGTCATTTTTTACAAATGTCTCTACTGGGGATTGATGGTAACACTGCACATCATGAGTTGTAAAATACTTAGCATCACAGTGAAATATATGTCTGGACTAGTACCGGGTGGAGCTGTTGCAGCTTTCAGTTAGACTTGACTCTGCAACAGATCCACTTGTGAGTGGATGACTCGGTATTCAAGACTGCATGAAATGTTCAAATGCATTCATTGGCAAGATGCTTCACAAATACTTGTACTGCATTAGTCCAATTAAAGGGCAACCAATCTCAAATATGGATTTCAGAAAAGAAGACATGAAAACGTTCATGTTGATTATGACGTCATTGAATACTTGCTCAGGAGAATAATGGTAGCACCAGTGCAGAACTGTAAATCTGATGACTGGGGGCGAATTGCAAAGCATTTTTGTCAGTTCCTCATACAGAAGCAGACATTGCCCGTAACAGACGGAAGGTTTCCAACCTCAGCATATGCCCTGTGGGTTGGGGGTTACAAGAATAGACCCATTGCGTCTCCCCACACGATTTGTAAGAGGCAAAAAACTAGGGACATTGTGGCTTGATTTGCGTTTACTAGATACTACTCTGGTGATTTTCGTTCTTACTGGCCTTACACAGCCTGCAAAGGCTGATAGGTGGTAAAACACCATCCATTCATCCATCCAACATCAGCAGGGGACTGAACCCCGGACCTCCAGGTGAATTTCCTAGTGCTCTGACCACTGAGCTCCTCAGTCAGAATAAGTCCAAAGTCTTTCTTGAGAGAATGTTGAAAACATCAGAGCAGAAATTTAAGTCTAATGACAGGGAGTTAAACTCAAAACTGCTAAATACATTACACAGTACTACATGAAAAAAAGAATTCGCATCCTTGCTTGATTGTCATGAAGGCAAAATCAATCACCGGGTAAACAAATAATCAGTTGTCATCATTTTTCACTTCCAGTTGAGTGGACATTACAACGCGAAAGTCTCTTTAACTTTTTTTTTCTCTCTCTCAGTCTCTTTTTTAATAACCAGCATACCCTATTAAAACACATTATATCCCTAGACTATTGAATCAACGCAGCATCTGCTGTTAATTGGCAAAAAACTAAGCAAACTGACATCTTTTGTGTTTCCTACACTTGGCACAAAATTATGGCATCTAAAGTCAAAGCATTTTTATAAAAGGTACAAAATTAAAAATAATCAGTCAATAAAGACTTTCATACTTTCAAAAACTGGAAATGAGCATTTAAAACTCCCAAAAGCACTCGGTGGTTTGGAATGAATATGCATAAATCATTGCAAAAAATATGTTCTTGAAACAGCAACACATGAACAGATGGATAACAATGGCTATAACAAAAAACCTACCATGACATATCTACATTTGGAAACAATTACTTGTATAATGGTGGTCCAGCGATGTGGGAAATGAATGCTAAAAAAATATATATGAATATATAAAAATTAAAGAACCATTTGATACATTAGCATGTAAAAACTATGTTGGTCCACAAGTATCACCTGATTTGTGAAACTCTACAACTGTCTGGGATGGTAATTGTGTGCCTTTCCTGTGTTAATGATGATAATAATGATAACAACAACAACAACAATAATAATAATAATAATAATAATAATAATAATAATAATAATGGTAATAATAATAATAATAATAATAATAATAATAATAATAATAATAATAATAATAATAATAATAACAACAACAACAATAATAATAATAATAATAATTTTTAAAACACTATGTACAGGTGCATCACTATTTCATGATACAAATCACATGAATTACAGAACAGTGCTTCAGAATATTCAGTTAGCCACACAAGCTGATTAAATCACACACTTTCAATGCTGTACCAGTAAAGTTGTATAACAGGGGAAAATGCCTTTTAGGTTTCCTCCCCCTCAGCAAACTAGGCTAAAGTTTATGCATATCATAAGTCAACATGATTGAACACCCCCCACCCCCCATTCAAAAAAAAAGTTAATGTCAATTTTGAAGCAAATGCAAAACCATAACAAGATGTCAGTTACTTGTAACATAAAAGTCTAAACTTCATGAGAGTTACCACATGTAAACCTGTTCATCTAAAACAGATACTCATACAAGATGTCTACACATATACTATTTCTATCTCATTATTATTCACTATTTTTCCTTTTTGCCCATTTGCAATGGGAACAAATTACATCAATGAAGCAAACACGAAATCTAGGATAAATAGATATCCGTTAAAGTAGCTGTAACATTAACAAGACAACAAACCTGATCTTTGATTCAGACTGAATATGTTTGCTAAACATATCATTAACATTTCTGAGAATAACAAGTTTCATGTATGTAAATTCTGTCACCAACTCTTAACTCCTTTGAGCTAGAGCATACAGTTGTCAGGTGGGGTATGTTTCTCGGCCAGCATCACTACTAAAGTGTTGAGATTTTAAGAAAATATTACAAACTGCTCCACCAATGAACATTCCAAACAATTCTTTGATACAAATGTAATTCTTCTTAGTACATGATATCTGCACATGGAATGAGCAAGAATAACAATGAACAATACTTTGAAACTGAGTCTGAGGTGCAAATGTACAAGCAAGTGCACAACCAAATTTCTTTAACGCAGTGATGAAATAGAGTTGTTTGCCAACACATCTGTCAGGGAGTTTACAAGCCCCTAAAATGATTTAATCAATAAAAAAAACATCAAACAAACAATCCATGATAAAAATTGACAATATTGTACCAATATCAACTTTGACAGCCTTCAAACAAGTTTTATCTTATCATCTACTTGCTGCACTAGCTTTCAGCACCAACTAATACACTTTTTCTAAACAGAATCCAAATCATTTCTAAGTAATAATGTTGCAAACAAGCAAATGAGCATACAAACAATTTTCTCTGATATCGTTTTAAAAAGAAAAAAAGCCACAAACATATATCAGTAAATACATAATCCCTTGTCTGAAGAAGAGTATTCCTATGCAACTTTGCCACAAAAGCCTTGCTTTTCCTTGGAACATGTTTAACAATAGTATCAAAGCAGTGGGTGTTTACTCAGGCTTTGTCACATTGATTCAGTCATTCTTCCTCAACTTGCATCAAGTTGGTCTGGCCTGCTGCCTCAAGTGTCTCTCCTGCTGTAACAGCTGTCTCTGCAAACAAACAACATGTCATTGAGCAAAGATGATTGCAATGCTTTGTGACTTTCACAATAATGGAATTCAGGAAGGTGAATTAAAAGTGGTGTACTTAGAGGATAGCTGTTGCTCATGGTGGTAGTAGTGGTGGTGATGGCAGTGGTGGTAGTAGCAGTGGTGGCAATGATAGTCTGAATGGGTAGCTGTGGCAGTGGTGGTGGTGGTAATGGCAGTGGTGACAGTTGTAGTGGTGGCAGTCATGATTTGAATAGGTAGCTATGGCGGTGGTGGTAATGGTGGTGCTGATGGTGGTGGTGGTGTGAGAATTGGTGGGGTGGGGTTGTTAGAATTGAAAGTTGTGGTGGTGATAGTAGCAGTAGCACACACACACATACACACACACACACACGTGCCCAATCCAGATATTCACAAGCACCAGTTCTTCTTGTATCAAATCAAATCCAAACACAACCATCTTTACCTTGATGTGGAATTAGTCACTATTAATGACGGAGGAGCTCACTATGCATCCAAATTAAGAAGCAGACCAACACCTACCATTTTCCCATTATGCCCTACCTCTTCCACAGAAGGTGTGTGCCCTTGGGCCATCCTCAGATTCAGGTTTTCCAGCTCTAGAAGTTTGATTTTGAGATCCTTTGCAGACAAGTTCTCCTCCTGCTGGCAAAATCCTGAAGAGTGGCGGAACCGGGGAGAGCTGGAACTTGGATTGGAATCCCTGCGGCCTGGGTCCTCCTCAGAGATGTCAAAGGCCATGGGACCAGAGAGACAGAAGCCAAGGACAAGGAAGACAGGCTTCCGCCAAAGCAGGGCATTGGTCTCTCTCTGGAAGATGGGAAGGTTCTTGCGGATCGTGTTACCATCAGCAGTCTTCATCTCCACCTCCACCTCCATCCCCTGCTTCAGCAGAATTCCACGGAACCTCTGCAGGTGCTGCCTGGCCCATTTGGACCTGAAAATCCCCTGCTGCATCTGCAACATTGACAGGTGTGTTTGGAGGGAGAGACACAGGGAAAACCAGGAGATGGAAGAGGAGCAAGAGGAAGTGCAGGGATGAAGAAGCAAGAAGTTGAGAAGCAAGATGAGGTGAAACAGCAGGAGAAAGAGAGGGAAGAAGAGAAGGAGGAGAAGCAGATGGAACATGGAAAGGGAAAGGTGGAGGAGGCAAAAGAAAGCAAAGAAAAATGCAAGAGAAATAAGATGAAGCAGACGTAAGAAGGGTACAAGTAGGAACAGGAGAAGGGAGAGAAAAAGAAAGAACAGTGGCAGGAAAAGAAGGAAGACAAAGAGTACAAAAATATGAGAAGAAACAGCAGCAGCAGCATAATGAAGAGGAGAAGGAGGAGGGGAAGAGAAGCAGAGGAGGAGGGGAAGAAGGAGGAGGAAGGGAAGGGAAATAAGGTGGGGTGGAGAGAGAGGAGGTGGGGTGGGGAGAGAGGATGGTGGGGTGGAGAGAGAGGAGGGTGGGGTGGGGAGAGAGGAGGTGGGGTGGAGAGAGAGGAGGTGGAGTGGGGAGAGAGGAGGTGGGATGGAGAGAGAGGAGGTGGGGTGGAGAGAGAGGAGGTGGGGTGGAGAGAGAGGAGGTGGGATGGAGAGAGAGGAGGTGGGGTGGGGAGAGAGGAGGTGGGGTGGAGAGAGGAGGTGGGGTGGAGAGAGAAGACGTGGGGTGGGGAGAGAGGAGGTGGGGTGGGGGGAGAGGGAGTGGTGGGGGGAGGAGGAGGAGGAGGAGGAGGAGGAGGAGGAGGAGGAGGAGGAGGAGGAGGAGGAGGAGGAGGAGGAGGAGGAGGAGGAGAAGGAGGAGGAGAGGAGGAGGAGGAGGAGGAGGAGGAGGAGGAGGAAAAGGAGGAGGAGGAGGACAATGAGGAAGAAAAGGAGGAATAAAAGGAGGAGGAGGAGGAGGACAACGAGGAGGAAAAGGAAGAAAAGGAGGAGGAGGAGGACAACGAGGAGGAAAAGGAGGAGGAGGAGGAAGAGGAGGAAGAGGAGGAGGACAACAAGGAGGAGGACAACAAGGAGGAAAAGGAGGAGGAGGAAGAGGAGGACAACGAGGAGGAAAAGGAGGAAAAGGAGGAGGAGGAGGAGGTTGGATTAGCACAAGGAGCAGGATGGTCAAGAGAAGAGGATAATAAACTGAAAGAGAAAACTGATATGAGACAATGAGACTTTCAACAAATTCAATATGGTAATTAGTTCCCCATCAACCAACCTGCTTGTGTTTGCCAGTACTTTTCTTGGTAGTGCCCATCATCCTCTTCAAGAAATCCACATGGACGATGCTCTCCAGACCAGGATGCTGGTTCAGGAAGAAGAGGGGCCGGGAGTCTTCCTGTCTGAGGCTGTCTGAGGGACATTTCTTCTGATGCTCCTGCTGCCACTCAGCTACAGCTCTCCACAGCACCGGGATGGGCTCCAGGTAGCCAGGTCTGAGAGCCTCTGTGAAATAGTGGTGATGGAAATGATTATGACAGCTGCACCACAATCTCTGCAAGGATCTCCTTTTTCCTCCATTAACAATTAAAATGGACTATCCAAAGTTGTGTGAATATTACTCAAACTTGCAGCAAGGAGTAAGTCACATTGTACCTCAAGTCAAATCGAGATACAACCTATCACAGTGGGTAGGGGCCCTGGTTATCAATTTTGAAATCTCTACAGAAAACTGATCTGTGGCCATTAGAAAAAGTATCCAAAGACGTAAGTCATTCTGCAGCAAATAAAATGCTTAAAAAAGAGAGTTGTAAGTTGATAATTTTTTCAAAGACAAAAAAATGTCCAAATTTGACTGAGCTTGCACATTTTACTCTCGGTTCATTCATAAATTAGTTATTCAGCAAAGTAACTCCAAAAGTTGACGACAGATCCTGATGAAACTGGGTGGAAGGTCAAGGTTTTACCCAAGGAATAATCCATTACATTTTGGAGGTCATTTGTAATATCGTTTTGGAATTAACCAAAAAGATTCATTTTATTGTGTATCACTGATAATGTCAAATGATTGATGAATGCTAGCTAGCAGGCACTAAATTGAACTAAACTCCGAAGCATCAGGTCTGGCTAGCAGAACATCCAGCCTTGATTGTACAGGCCATGGAAGAGAAAGTGTGGCTTTCTTGGTGGAGGTTTTCGCTCTCAGAGCGCTCTCTACTTTTATCTTTTTCTGGATTCCCAGGGAATGCATGACTAAATTGTGAATAACTTTTCACCACCAAATGTTCCTATTCAAAAACAAGTTTCACTATCTTAAAAAAATGTGTCTGAGGAAAGCTACATAACTCAAAATCAATCAAAGGCATGCTGTAACATTTCATAGTCCTCAGTCACATAAAATGTATGTCCCATAACCCTACACTCTGTCGGAGCAACCATTAGATTTCCATACCACTCTTCCTGCCCAGTGAAAGCTTGGGATGCATTCCATAGCCTACTAGTTGCCAAATAATTTCTTTCAAGCCCGTTGAGGTGAGGCTGGCGGGAGCAAGATCTCCAGGCAATGGCTAATCATCAACTGGCAAGGCGGAAGTCCAAGAGAATGTGAGTCGGTGAAGAAGTTGTTGTTAGATGAAGTAACTGATGATACAGACATCACAGCAGTTTTTCACGTGATTGAACATACCATTGTGACATCTCAAATGCAGGGTTCGTACAGGTTTTTAGATACAAAATTCCATGACTTTTCCATGACTCCATGAGCCTCAATAACATTTTCCATGACTTAGCGTACTGTGATACATGACAGTTTTAAAGAGAAAAGTGTATGGCGCATGACCAATCTCCCGCACAATACACCCGTTGTAAAAAAAATTATAATTCTTTTTATTATATTTTACAGCAGATTGATTCAAAAACTGACAAATTATGCAAGTTAACAAAGAAATCATGAATGGACATTACTTTCATCTTTTTAAAATCTTTCTTAATTGTAAAAATCCAGTAATTTGAAATAGTGCGCGATACCTTTCATGTGGCTTTTCAAGGCTGCCTCTCCCATGTTGGACACATCAAACTCTTGTTCACTAAGTCGGCACTGAATGGGATGGCACAGTTTCACTCGCATGACCCTCTCACGGTATTTTTCATCTCATGTCCAAGTGTCTTGAAATCGACACTTCCAGGCATGATGATAATCTCAAAGAAACACTGCACCACAAACAAAACAAGCACTTTTCACTTTCTCCTTGTTTAAACCAACTGACCCGACCGGCGTGGAAATGAAACTAGGTCACCTAGCCTAAGAACCAATCAGGAAGCAGAAGACAAACGAGCCTTCAAAATTAACCAATGGGATGCAATGGCACGTTTTCCTGTCGTTCGCAGCGTGTAAAAATAGATTGAGAGTATCGCGTGAAGCACAGCCTAGAAAACATCTTTTTAATTTTATTTATTTATTTATTATATTCCATGACTTTCCATGACTTAAATTGAAATTCCATGATTTTCCAGGCCTGGAAAATGAAAAATCAAATTCCATGACTTTCCAGGTTTTCCATGACCTGTACGAACCCTGCAAATGGCATCCAAACTTTGTTAAAGAAAAGAAAGCAGCCTGGATACACATGAAGTCAATTTTGTACAAAAATGGTGTGCCTTGATACACTCAGGATCAATTCACAGGACATGATTCAGAGTGTATACATACCGTGCATTGATGCTTCCTCATGTGTGTTACATTTAAAATGTTTCAACAGTGTCTGTCCAAAAATAACCTATTTACATACTACTCAAACTAATCAAGTGAACACTCAAAAAGCAATACACTTTCCCTTTCTCAGACAGTGACATGCACATTACAGGCACTGCCATCTGTGAACAGCAACCTAAATGGCATGGCCTCGGCCATTTTGAATTATCCCTCTAGACGTGGCTAAGAACCTCTGAGGCTTTCTCGCCAAAGTTCACATCTCCTTGTGAGCAAGAGACTGTGAGAAACATACTTGCCTCACACGTTCCTTTCGTTCCTTGCAAGTAATGCAAGATACTAACATAAGTAAAATGCCTCTGGGGCATGTTGCTTAGCCTACGTAGTTGGCAAATAATAGGCTGATGTCAACATGTGTCAAACATTTGACTGCAATTACATCTGCTTTCATCGTGTTGACTCGTGTTGACACCTGCCTATTCCTCACAAGATCTTGCAAGGTTCCTAGCATAAGCAACGTGCCTCTGGTTTGCTCTCTAGTTCCCACTTGGACTCTATGTAAATCTAGCAGCCTTGTGAGAGAAGGCAGGCAGCTCCACCCCAAGATTACCATGTGACTGCTAAACTAAAAACAACCAGTCTGAGGGGAGACGGTGAGAGGGGGGCAGCAGGGACATCATCGACAGCTTGGCTGGTATGGGCACGGCACCAAGAGATAGAAATAGGTGGTACTTGGCATCTTCTTTTAAAGTAAGGCTTGAATCACAGAAAAAAATCAATGATGATATGAGAAAGAAACAATGAAAACTGCACTCTTAGAAGGGAGCAATCAGACACTCCAAAGCAACTCACCTGTCCTGGCATCTGTGGGCCAGTGGAGCATGACCATAAACAAGAAGCGATTGAGGTCAGGCTCCCCACAACTGTAGTACTCTCGGCTCCAGTGAAGCAGGTCTTCATACTCCATCGGCAATATTGCATGGTTCCGCCAGCTGATGAGAGCCACTGATGAAATCAGGCCCATGCTAAGATCCTGCTGTTCTTTGCTACTCCCTCTGAGGTTCAGTCTCATGAGCTCCAGGACAATCTGGGAATTCTGGACACCTTGCTCCTCTCCTTCCCGCATCTGACGCAGCATGCTGTTCAGGCTGACTCCCCGCAGCTGGAAGGCATGGCGGCGGCGTGTCTGGGCATCCATTCTTTCAATGCCACTGAGATCCTTGAGGGGCTCTTCTCCAAGGTGCTTGCAGAGCTGAGCATGCATCCTGTCCAGGTCCCGGCTCTGCAGAATCATGAAAGCCCGTCGGTTGCAAGCATAGTTCTCAGCATTGGCACGGGATGCTTCGTCCTCCAGGCCTCGCAGGGTGACAAAAACCTCATCTTTGATCTTCTTCAACCAGCCAATCATGTTCAAAGGTAGACACTTCAGTTCATCTGGAATCCTCTGTGTCTGCATGAAGCTTGCCATAGATGGCCTGTCATGAAGACCAGGCACGCTTCTCAAAATTTCCAGCAGAGAGCGGACTGAATCCAGTTCCCCAAAGTGTCCTGATGTGTTTGGTGGGAAAGTGTTCTCGGCTCTGCTCAAGTACTGAACTTTCCTGAACTTGCGAACAGCTTCATAGGCAAACTTCACAGCATCCAGAAGCATTTCTTTCCTGACTCCTCCCTTTGAACTTTTCTGGACTTCAGCAAGCTGAGCCTTCGAGATCTGACCATGAGTGTCCCAAAGGTAGGAGTTGTTTGGGCTTCGACGCGTGGCTTCTTCAGCATACTGCAAAGCCTCCTCCCAGTTCTGGCAACGGATGTAGAGTCTGGCAATCTGCTGAGCAATCATGGGATCGCCTGTGATCTCAAACCCCATTTTCAACACAGCAGCAGCTGCATCCACTTGATGTTTGTCATAGAGTTCCTGGATGAGGCGGGAGAAATGAGTGAGAGCAGGAAGCCATTCCCTCTGCCGAAGAATGGTTTTGATGATGGCAAAGACTTCTATGATGGGAAGTGTTTTCCATGGCAACTTCAGGATTGGCAGGTGAAGAAATTCCTCAAAAGCCCCAGCTAGCATCTGACCTTCCTCCTCCAAGACTGCATCAAAGATGTGCCTACTCAACAGAGAGCTGGAAGTGCGCAAACACATCGTGTATCCTCCAACATACGGTTTCTGAAAGAAAACAAGAAAGAGGCGAACATGCGAAGACAAACCAGTCTCCCATCTTCTGCTGTGCATTTGCCTCCCCATGAGCTGGTCAAAGAATGGGACGGGAACTCCACGAAACTTGACATCGTAGGAGTTCAGCATGGAGATGTTCTTCAACAGAGTGCGCTCCTGGTAGGTCTTTGTGGCCTTGACAAACTCAGCCACCGTCCTCCTGGTGGCCTCTTTGTCATAGTTCTCCTTCATGATATTGAGCAGTAGGAGCATGTCTGGGTGAATGCCTTGGCCTTTCCCTTTCTTGTACTTTCCCATGAGCAAGTCATACTTCCTTAGGAACCACTGCTTCTCTGCAGGTGAGACTTTCTGTTCCAGGAGGATCTTCTTCCGATCCAAGTCTTGTGGCAAAAGGGCGGCACGGCGGCAGCAAAGAACCAGGGTGCAGACCAAATCTTGAATCCCTTGATCTCTGGCCAGCTGCCTCAGGGAATCCATCAGCATGTCAAGGCTTTCATCATCTGGGTTGTCAATCAAGACAAGCACTGGCTTCAAGTCCACATCGTCCCTCTCACTGAATTCTCTGAGTTCGATGATCTGCTTGGCTGAGGATTTTGAAATGCGCGGGAGCACACAGCAGCGATACTCTCTCCGAAGGTCCCAGAGTACATTCTTGGCAAGTGTGGTCCCACCTGACCCAGGCTGGTGGTAGATGGTGACGGTGTTGAAGCAACGATTGAAGTCCACCTCGGTGGCATCCAGAGCCTCCCTGACCAGCTTGACCAGTGTCTGGTAGCAGTCTCTGGTGAGAACCTGATCCTTGTAGAAGAAGTTCCACCAGGAGGCTTCATGTCCTGTGTAGAACTTGTGTTCTTCCTCCTCCTGCCTGGCCTGCAGATCCTCAGGGGCCTGGGTCTCATCAATCCGGCATTCACTTGGCCCCACTATTACCAGGTCGAACCACATCTGCCGCTTCTGCTTTGACAGAACAACTTCAGCGCCTATAGAAGATGGAAGCTGACAATCATCAGGATGAAGCTCAGCTCCACAGAGACTTTTGACAACATTGTTGATGTCAGCCCAGGGATATCCTATGATGCATTTGTCCTCAACCATCTCAGCAGTGACCTGGCGAACTGTCTTGAGAACATGTGCAATCCACTCTCTTGCAACAGCTTCTGTCTCTGCAATGACAACCCACTGGTTTGGGAACTTGAGCATGAACTCCTTGGCCGTTTCCATCATGACTTCATAGTTCTTTGACAGCAGTAGGAATACAACAACAGCTCTGTCTTGGGGAAATTCTTTGTAGAAGAATCTGAGACATTCCTTGAAGCCTTCAGCCCGTTCTAGCTCCCACTTCCCAACGTCCATTCCTTCAATGCCCTGGCTCTTATCTCCATTGCAGAAAACCCAAGAATTCTGGTAAGATGTCTTCATGTCCTCAAAGGCATCTTCAATTTCTGAGGCTGAAGACTCTCCCTCTTTCTTTGAGTCAAAGTCGTCTGTTGTTTTGATCTTGTAAACAATCTTCTGCTCCTGTGCCAAGAAGTTGTACAGTCCTGTAGAGGAACTGGATGCGTCAAAGTCAAAAATGCAACGCCAGTCAATTCTCTCCAGAAAGCCAAAGGACTCCTTCATCTCTTCATTTGATGGGACCTTGTCAAATTCATTGGCTACAAGGATGTGGTACAAATCAGAACTGAACTTGTCACTTCCTCGGTTGAGATGGTCTATGATTTTCTCTCGAAGGTTTCTGTCCTTCTTCTTCTGCTTCTGTTCTTTCTCCTTTTCCTTTCGTTGATGAGTCAGATTTGGCCTCATCTCCATGAACTTCATCAGATCCCTCTGATTCATTGGCTCTACAGCCCCCTTCCTGTTGGTGAACAGTTTCAGCTCCTTTGCTCCATCCGATTTGGGCGGCTTCAGAAAGAAGGCAGCATCTCCTACAAGGCCTGAGGAGGGAGACACGTCAATCTCGACAACCACTAGATTGGCAGTATTGTTCCCTCTGTTGATTACATCTATGAACTTGGCTTCGCGTATGCACCTGACTGCAATGCCGAGTTGATCATCGCAGAAGCAGTCTGTCATCCACTGCAGTATGGCTTCCTCGCAAGCTTTCTTCTCCACCAAAATGCCAACAACCTCTCCAAGTGGTGGTGACCCTGGTTTCCCATCTCCAATGCCAAAGTGAATGATGCCATTGGTTCTGTCATTCATGCAAGCCGATGCAAACTCCACGGTCTCTTTTCCAATCATGTCCAGCATCTCATTTGGAGACTGGTTCCTGATGTGGACGCACTGGTGTACAGGGTCCAAGAGATTTCCTGGACGCCTTTGGAAGTCTTCCATTGTGCTGCCCCTGTAGTACTTGTCTGTCATGCCTGGGAGCTGGTCAAATTTCCTGAAGTATTCCTTCTGTGTGGTGGCCAAATCTTCACTGTCAAAGCCTTCTTCCTGCACTGGCTTGTGCAGATTGGGAGGGGAGACAATTCCTTTTAAACTGTTCTTTTGTAATGCAGCCAGTCGAAGTCTTTCTCCAACAGTAAGTTTGGGGAAAATTTCTTTGATTAGGTCATTGTTCATTTCAGCAAAGGTTTCCCCATTGATTTTCTCTTCCAGCACTATTGGCAAAACATTTTCCTCATTGATTTCCTTCTTTTTCAATTCTGGCCCAAGCCATGCCACAAGCTCTTGAATGGAGAGATCCTGCAGTGGCCTCCCTGAAACACCAGAAGTTCTCAGTGAGAAAGCAGCAAAGAAGTTAATACTTGAAAGAAAAATTATCAAAGGCACCAAGTACAGCAGCAGGATAACTACAGAGTCTCACAATCACACCTAATGTAACTCTTGTCTTCAACTGTGGTCTAGATGGTAATCAACTTGTATCTACAACTGTGGCATAGATGGTAATCAGCTGCTCGTTTGCTATGTAGCTTTCATTTCACATAGTGGCTGCTGCCATGTGATCCCCTCCCTGCTGGAACCCATCACTATACAGCTTCCAGGGCCAGTAGCTCAGCCATGGGAGGACCAAAGCAGCATAATTCCCTTTCATGAGTTTCTTTTTGTGTCCCTTTTTGAGGCAACTGCAGATAACAATATCCATACATCACCATAAGCCTACATTTTTTTCATTTTTCTTATCATTATTAATGTGACAGTACATCTTTTCTGCATTAGTAAGAATCGAACACAAGTGGAATCAAGGTTACTGATTTACTCGTGTGTACATTAAAGTGATCCTTTCTCCCTGTTTTCTGTGAGTTCAGATGATGAACTATTATACTACTACTGTTATGAGTTGCATGTTTATGCATGTGTTAAATAATGGACACTTAAGAATGTAGAAGCCAGTCAGGCCTTAAATAAATGTAGTTATTAGAGAACCAGCCATGCCTAGAAAGTAGTTTGTTGTGGTGAGATGGTGGACAGCGCTAAATGAGAATGATTTGACTTTGACAAAACTTTAACATTGATTATGTCATACAGTGCTTGACGGCGTCATATTCAGTTCTGGACGGCGTCATATTCAGTTCTGGAGGGTGTGATGATTTTTGGAGAGAGAAGGGCGAGATTGGTCTCGGGCGAGAGGTTGGGGCGTTGAATGCGAGTGAAAAAGGATGGATGGAAATGAAACGATCCCCGATCTCAGAATGATGTGATTTGCTTCAAGGACAGAATGTCTGAGCCTCCCTTATCAGACACAACTCTTGGTGGAGACTTTGAGTGTTGAATCGGCACAATGTTGGTTGGCCATAGCTACCTACGGTGACAAACGTCATGCCCATACTGGAAGAGGAACGGTTGACGTCTGCCCTCTAAATCTGATGGACTCCAGTTCCGAGTCGCCCTGGCCTCCTTTAATGACCCAGGATGATGCCGTCCCAACCCTTCCTTCTCCCAAGACCCACACCTTGTGTCAGTCGTCACCTCACCCGTTGAACAACAACCGCCAGGGTCAACGGTCCTGACCCCTTCAGCAGTCTTGAACTCTTTCTTCCCAGATAAGCTAAACGTTTTAGTATTGACTGGCTGGCTAAGTTATGATTGAGTGATTATTTAGTAACCATTATCTATCTTTTTAATCATTAGTAAAGTCAGTTGAATTGTGGACGTCTACTCTCATTTTCTCTGTTGTCTAGTTCTTCCTTAACAGCAGGGAAGATGGGTAAATGTTACAGGATGGTATCGTGTTTCCCTAGACAACCCATTAGTTAAAGTTAATCAGAGTACTGGTTATGTAACAATTAACATGCTCATCACTCTTCTTTTCACATGTTATCATCATATCACTTCATCTCCACCAAAATCTCCACCAACATCATCATCATCATCATCGTCATCACAACTCCATCATCAAAGCATTTCAGATCACATCATCTTCATTAATTCTTTCCTTTCTGTCATCATCAGTGCCCCCATCAGTGTCTTGATCATCTGCAGTCTCAATATATGTCATTTGCAAAAGGCAAATAACTTTTAAAATCAAGATCAAGGAGTACTCTATCATAGGAGATGCACCACAGATTTCCAGCCTGTGCTAGCAAAGGCCAGTCTTATCGCTGGTACTACTTGTCTCACGACGACTGACCCGCGGACGAATCTTTGCTTAGTTGAAATCAGTATTTTCTATATTGATATGAAGTTTAAAGACCATTAAAACATGATTTTAAAACACATTTTATTATAATTTGTCACCTATTTTGTTGATTTGATGATTTTGTTCGTTTAAAATGTGCACTCTGTTATGTAGCACAATTGTATCAGGAACCGGACGTAAGCATTATTGTTGATGGCTGCAGTTTTGAATTGAATTGTTTTGATATTGCTTTCTGTGGATTTATGGATACTTAAACAGTGTTTTTTTAATGTTTTGATTCTGGGATGTTTGCTACAGATCTTATGTATGTTGTATGGATAGAAAATGGTGAATAAGTGTGGTATAGTAGGGTGTAACGGGAACTACAACAAGTGCCGCGTGTTCAAACTTCCAACTGATGCAGCCGAGAGACAGACTTGGATTAATGTACTGCCTCCACGTAAAGATTTTGTGATCGACCCTGACAAGTTCGTCATTTGTGAGAGGCACTGGAGCGAAGGCTACGAAGTTCATACGTTTCCTGGAGGTTGCACACGACCTAAGCATCCGCCGAGTGTCTTCCCTCAAATCCCAAAATCGTGCATACCAACGCCGAAAACTCAACCAAGATCCACGGATGTTACAAACGTTGAAGCAAGGCAACTGGAACATTTGAGGAAAGTGGATGGAATTGAAACCTTCGCAAGTTTTAATCCTGAGAAAACTCTGAGAAAAACATACAAAGATGTGATCATTACAAGATCTGAAAAAAAATGTGTGTGTGTCTTCATGAAAAAGGATTTTAGTGAAGCAAATATTTCTGTTATTGTTGAAAACAGACAGACTCTGACTTGCCCTGTAACTCTCAAAGCGTTCAAAAACGGAATCAGAGTGCCTCTTGAAAATTTTCTCCATCCTAACAATGGGTTCAATTCCTACCAGGTAATAAATGTGTGTGTGTGTGTCTGATGGTATGTGTGAGATATATACATGTGTGCTACTGTGTATGGTTCAATCAGAGTGTGTGTGTGTTTTGACAATGTATGTGCCATTTGTGTGTGTCATTTCATATGGGTTAATCACTTAATGATTTTATGTGCGCACACATGTGCATGTGTGTGTGTGTTTACATGAATGTGTGTGTGTCATTGCGGAAAGGTCCACAACATGTGTGTTAGTGTGTTTTTCAGTGTGATTGTGATTTTGGTCCTTGGATGTAAAAGTGCTTGTTAATTTTATGCTCACTTGAAGGTAGACCTTCCTTGACCTTCCCACAACCCCCCACCCCTACTAACAACTGCTATTTAAGTTGTGAATGAGTAGAGACTTTCTTCTGTCTCTCTCCTTGTCTGTGTACTGCATTTCTGTCTACTGCCCCCTCTCACACACACTATCTCACAGTCACACACATTCTCTCTCTCACAGATACACACATAGTATACACACTTTCTGTCTCTCTCTCCCTCTTTTTGTCTGGCTGGCTGTGTGTTCGACTCTCACTCTTCAGTCTCTTGTCCTCTCTCGCTCTTTCATTCTCTCTCTCTCTGTTGTTGTTTAAAAAAAATATATTAAAAATATTTAATGCAATGCAATTTGCTCGGTGCGGCATTTTTATTAGGAATTGTTGGATAAACAGAATCACAACTAGATTTCTAGGCCATGTTTTGACTGCTTTCCATTTTATTACTGGGCGTCTCTGTTTGACAGTGCTGCAGGTGTGGCATTGAAAATCTAATTTTAAATTTGAACTTTAAAAAAAAACTTAAAATGGTAGTTTTAGATCCTTTTTACTCATTTAATCTGATTTATGTTAATGAGAATAGTATTTTGTTGAATGTATGTTGGTCATTCAGTCCTTTTAACTGATAAACATGCAAGAAAGTGATCATTCACTTCAGTCAAGTGTTAGTAGAGGTTTTAATGCACATCCAGCAGTTTTTTTCCTAATGGGAGGGGGAAAAGCACCAAAATGACTTTCTTTATTAGCAAAATGTCCCCCTATAAGTACAAAATCTGAAAACTGCTTGTTTATGTTAACCATGATAGTATACTGTTATCAGTATGATGGCCTTTGCTAGCACAGGCTGGAAATCTGTGGTGCATCTCCTTCTGATATAGTACTCCTTGATCAAGATGCAACTTGGTCTTTATCCAAGGGAAACAAAAAAATGTTGCTGTTACGGTAATCTGACCGACCATAATCTTTCTGCCGACCCTAAACTTTTTTTTTATCATGAAAAAAAAAGAAAGGAAAAGAAATGACAAACAATGAACTGAATGCTGTTTCATCTTCCTTGCCCAACGAGCACTCAGGGAGCCCACTATTTAATATTTTTAAAGTTTTTTTCCACTTAAATAAAGTTTGGTTTATATTCAATCTGGCCTCTTCTAAAATATTAAAGTTCAGGCCGACTAAACCTATTTTATAGGGCGATGTTACCTTAATCACAACCATTCGTTTTCTTTTCCGAACCAACTCTAGCCATTTACATTATCATGGCCCTATAAAGCCCACAAAGGCTGAGAGGCCGTAAAACTCCATCAGTGTCTTGGTCATCTGCATTTTCTTCATCCCAATTCTTGTCGGAGTTGCCCTGGACTTACCCTCACTGCTGCACGTGGCAGCCTTGCTGCCCTGCAGTCGATCAGCAATGTGAGACTGACTTTTCCTCACGGCCACAAGGAATTCCTGAAAACCCTGGGGACCTCTGCGCTTCAGGATGTCCAGGAATAATCGAGCTTTGTCCTTTGATGTGACCTCATGTCCCACTCTCTCCACATGATCCCATGAGAAGATTTTCTTCTGAAAGTAGAAAAAGGAGGATTCAAGTTGATGTTGATGAAATGTTTTGAAAAATTGTCTGATTCCAGGCTAAAATTGGCACCTCTACCAATTCTGATCCATTGCTGTTGGCAAAGTGATCAAAGCAAACAAATCAAGTGTTGTGTATTGTCCATACACCTACCAGAGTCACTTACTGGAAAGGAAAAGAGGAGAGGTAGGTGTGGGTGGGGTGTGAGAGGTGGAGATCTGTGTTGGAGAAATTCCCGCAAAGGTCAGTTTGATATTTTCATGCAAGCTAAGTTTTTTAATGCCAAGGGAGACAACTCATAGCCAATAAATGCTTTGAAATCAAGAGCTGTCTCCCTTTTCCTTAAACGGGCTGATGTCATTTTGGTAATGCCATGTCCACCATGATTTTTCCTTGTCTGAACATGTTTGTATTGGCCATGTAATTTAGAGCATCCAAACACTGATTGAAAGGAAAACTAAAAATGAAACTAAGCTTATTTCATCAGTGCAAATTCACATCTTCAAGTTCTGATTTTCACGAAAATGTTTTCAACTTAAAACAGTTTATGACAACAGTTACCGATCATGCTTAGAATGACAATTTCAACATTCTGCACCTGTCACCATGGGGCTTCTTGAATCCTCAGTACCTGAGCTCTTAGGCCTTTTCAAGAGGGGAGAAAAAAGGGGTGGGGGGTGGGGCTGGGGAGAGTGGCACCACCCCATTTACTTGTAGTTGGATCATGTCACAAGTGGCAGCTGCTGCTTGAAACCACTCATGGAATTCATGACCACAAAGCTTTCAGGGCCTCCTTCAGCAGTTTGGTCATTCAGGCTGACCACTCTCTGGGGTGCCTTGTCTCATAGATGTAGTTCTAGCCATCACTAGCAGCCTCCAACTGAACTCATCTGAGATGCCTCAGACCCAATTCTTGCAATATCAGTACTGGTACTATCAACAGTCTTGAAATAAACAAAATCCCTGTATCAATTTCTAGGAGGTCTTTCAGTGAGTTTCAGACATCCCCCTGCATCACTAAAGATCCACAGCCCATTGAAACCCCTCAGCTAAGGTGATGTTGGACTCTTGTCTCTTTGGCAAAGGGTAGACATCTCTGTGTGACTGGCCAAACCGAAAGTTTGAGCACAGGTGGTCAGCAGAATTAATACTGTACATTGCTTTTTTTATATTCTAAACCCCCCCAAAAAACATTGTCTGCTGCAATCTTCTACACTGGGCTCCTTTGCAGGGTCTTCTAAGCTCCCCCTCTTTTAAGTTCACATCCACTGATACTCACCTCACACAGATAGTCCATGGGGTCCGTCACTTCTAGCTCTTCAATCAGGAACGTCAGGTTGCTCCTGATTGTTTCCTTGTAATCGTCAGCCATTTTTATGGGCCTTGTCTCTGTATACATTCAAAGCATATGAATGGAAAATATATCAACTACTGATATGTCATGATCAACAGATAAAAGATCCAAAGAATTTTAAAGATACAGAAAATGAAAAAAAGAAAGAAACTGTGACAGGTATTTATAAAATGATGCCTCACTCATGTGCATGCATACTTCATCATACAAATATGCATGCACATGCACACCCACCCATAAACACATATACATACAAGTATACAGAGTGCTCCCCAAAATGTCCCTGGTCATCCCTTACAGTTACTGTGTTCTGACAACACTCTTTCTCCTTATAGTATACAAATACAAAAGAATGTTTTATGCACAAATTATGCATTAAAATATAGCTTTAATTAATGCCAAATTCAAATTATCAACAGTGTCAGATTTCATATACTAATTAAACATCATGTACATGTCAGATAAATTTCACAAAGTATAATTTAGATAAATGTAAGGGTTGGTCATGGCAATATTTCTGCTAAAAATGAGCTTGTAAGGTATCCCATGATATTCAACTTTTTATTGCTCAGGCTCCCACCAAAACTAGTTGTGGTTACTCTGGGTCAGATCTGGATGGATGTATTCCTGGGGTTCTGGAACCACCACCATTCCACCACCCCAAAGATACCTTTCTACCATTAAGCAATTAAAAATATATACTTGAAACAAAACTATCAAAATTTATATGAACATTTCAAAATGAATATGAAAAGTGAAAAAGTATAATTCTGCTGATTTCAATCTTATAGGGTGTGTGTGTGTGTGTGTGTGTGTGTGTGTGTGTGTGTGTGTGTGTGTGTGTGTGTGTGTGTGTGTGTGTGTGTGTGTGTGTGTGTGTGTGTGGAAAACCCACCCCCCACCCCCCACCCCCTCCCCCTCCCCCTCCAGTAGCACTTGATCCGCCCCTGTTACAATAACCTCATCTACCTGGTTTTTCTTTCCATCCTAAACTTTTCTTTATTGTGCACCTAAAAAAAAGGGGGGGGGGGGGGGAATTTCAGGTAAACACCAATCTGTGTGCTGTCCCATCTTACCTGCCCTATGAGCATTTGGGGAATACACGATTTCAGTTAAAAAGAAAGTGTTTCCAGTGAAAGAGAAATTATGATTTGAGTTCAATCTTGGTTCTTTTATTTTAAAATTGTTTTTATGTTCTGGCCGACCAACCCCCCATCCCCATCCTTTTTTGCTTCCCATGTTGCCTTAATTAATTCACAACTTCTCTCTCTCTCTCTCTCTCTCTCTCTCTCTCTCTCTCTCTCTCTCTCTCTCTCTCTCTCTCTCTCTCTCTCTCTCTGATAAAGTTCAAAATTGGTGTGTCTCTTACGTTTGATCAAGCTGATTTGTGGCTTGTTCTTTTATCATATAAAGGTGGTTAGTACCTGAATACTTCTATCCATTCACACGCGCGCGCGCATGCGCGCGCAGGCACGCACTCACACACACACACACACACACACACACACACACACACACACACACGTACGCACGCACACACCAATAAACACTGTATTAATCTAAATCATCTTACTAAGTAATACTTCAAAACAAGCCATCATATGATAGGTTAAACATAAATCAAAGTTTACATGATGATATGTGGCCAGTGGGTTTCGGGAGGCCATTCACCTCATCACACTCCCACCTTCCACTTAATTCATGTCTCCCACCTCTCAGCTTCCCCACCTGTCAGTTGTCAACAATTCATGAATGTTGAAGACAATTGGAGATTTTCTATTCTCCTTGTAGAAATTAACCACCGCTCGAAATGACATTAATTTATGCATCACTGTTACAAAGCTCTCGTGGCATAACTGCATACTGAAAGTGAACCGTTAATTACTTGTACGTTTGATTGGCGCTAGTTATGATCAAGCACTGCGCACTTATTCTGTCTTCTCATCTTGAACTATGTCGAACGCACGTAAATCAAATAAAATGCATGTAAATCAGCGGTACGTTTAAACTGAGTGCATGCAAACGAATATTGGCAAATAGTTATGACTGACAGTCAGGAACCGCAATAATAATGTCGTTCGGGCGTCTCGCTAATTAATCTTCCAATTTGGTAGAAAATCATGAAGGCGCTCACCTCACTTTCCTCAGGATCAGAAAAGCATGATGCCTAATCAACAACCAAAATGTTGACATCCGCGACGACTGTGCATTCTTGGCTACATGTTTGCTGGCAGAGCTGAAAGCAGGTCAATGTCACCAGAATGTTCGGCGAGGTACTTCCCACTTTTCCAGGAAAGTTGCTGTCAAAAATCCAGATGAAGCCGAACCCGCGGGAATTCCCCACAATAAGGGAAGCCGATTGGCCAATTTTGTAAAAGGGAGTAATTATTTCGTGATTACCAATTTATAATATTGTTAGTATATCATCATATCTTATTGCATATAACGATGAAAATTAATGTTAAGTTTGATTTTTATATGGAATGTATCGCTTTTTATTACGAAAATGTTGAATATCGCCGAGGATGAGGGAGTACCTGCAATGTAAGGGAGAGAACTCGAAACAACAGACAAAGTAGTGTTTGCCTTGCGAGTTACGAAACGAGTATTCTATAAGTTTTTTATTGTAACTCTACCTTTGTTTTCACCTAGCGCGAGCGACATGGAGATCATAGCGTCTAGAAGTATGTGTGGTCAGTGCTTTAGATTCATCCGATCCGTGTACTCACCTGCTGTAAGTAATGTCAGTAAGGATTCTTGTTCAGCGTGCGTCTCGCGACGTGTGTTGGGAAATGTCACGTTCGCTCGAAGTCTTCACCGGCACGCGGCGTTACGTGGGCATGTAAGTAACTGCACTTTCTCCTGCTCTCTAGAGACTGTGTTCACTATGCACTGCAAGTGCAATGCAGCAATGATTTGATGCTATTTTTAAGTCTAATGAACGCGAAATGTGCTGTCTTTTCACAAGATTCGAAGCAGACATCATGACATGACCTTCACTGCTTCAGATTACTTCAGTTATGATTAGCAACAGACTTTCAGTATTTCATAGCACCGCCTGCAACGTCGTTTGTCCGTCAAGTTGAATGACTGATACTAGACCAATTTAGTATGATGCCCAGAGAACCTGATTATTCCCTCGATGGTCATGTTAGTGGATTCTTGCAGTAGGAAATAAGTTCCGCATGGAAATTGCATCGTTGCTCTGTGTATATGATATCAAGACGTCTTTACCCACGCCTCCCCCCCCCAACTCATTTCTGCTTTTTGTCACCCATTCTAGTCATGCTGATGCTATACTAGCTCTTGAGTAACATCTGGACTTAGAACACTGTATGGACGTACTCACATCATTCTTTGTTATAAATGTGTATGCAGAAGCGCGCGCGCGCGTGTGTGTGTGTGAGTGCATGTGCGTGTGTGTGCGTGCGTGTGGAGAGAGAGATAGAGAGAGAGAGAGAGAGAGAGAGAGAGAGAGAGAGAGAGAGAGAGAGAGAGAGAGAGAGAGAGAGAGAGAGAGAGAGAGAGAGGGAGAGATTGTTGCCCATGTGCTTGTGTGTATAAAGCTGGCTATTTTTCAATTAAATGAAAGGGATTGATCATGATAGAAGAAACACTGAGAAATCTGAATCATTGGTTTTAAAAAGTGTATAAAAGAAGATTGAGCAGAAATAATAATAATTTACCTTTGTCACGGTGGTGGTGGTAATGGTGGTGATGGTGAAGTTTTAAATTAATCAGATAAAGTGTGTAATGTAAGAACAGAGGGAAGAGAATCGTGTGTAACTTATTTTTTTAAGGAGGAAAAGTCCTGAATCATTGTGATGAGTTGGATACATTGGTATCAAAGAATGTGTTTGAATTAGACTGTTATTTTTCTTTCTTTCTTTCTTTCTTTCTTTCTTTTGTTCTTTCTTTCTTTCTTTCTCTCATTCATTCATCCATCCATCCATCCATCCATTCATTCATTCATTTATTCTTTCTTTCTCCGTTGTTTGTGTTGGGTGTCTTCTTCTTCTTCTTCTTTCTCTAGTCTGCCACCTTCAACAATGTGAAGATTCTGCAGACACCCGGTTTTTTTACTCCTGGGTGGGGAGTTGTGCGTGCTGGGTATATTTTTTCTGTGGCCGGCACTCACCCGTCAAGGACATGAGCGTCAGGATCTTTATAGTGCGCGATTGATGTTGTGCATGCGTATCACACACTAGACCTCGGTTTATGAAGGTCCCATCCGAAAGACCTGTAAAGCCCTGAGGAGGGCCGTTTGGTAGCCCTGAAGAGGGCCGTTTGGTACCCGGTTTCACTCCTGGGTGGGGAGTGTGTTTGTGTGTGTGTGTGTGTGTGTGTGTGTGTGTGTGTGTGTGTGTGTGTGTGTGTGTGTGTGTGTGTGTGTGTGTTTATAATGATATTGTGCTCTCAGTGAGTCAAGGTCCCCTCTACAATTCTTGGAAGGTAGACTCCATATAGTTTCTTTATGTTCTGATAATAATACAGTACAATGGCTTGTGACATATATTTTCCTGAGGCAGTAGAAGTGCAAATGAAGAACCCTGCTTTGGCTTGTGCCAGCCTAAGAGACATTTTGCATGGGGTTTTGAAATGAATCAACCCTAAATCAGGTCTGGCATGCATCTCAGTATAGGGTTAATCTGCTGTGTGAAATGGGGGTATCTGAGATTGGGTGAGTTGGTGGTTGGATAGTGTGTGTGTGTGTGTGTGTGTGTGTGTGTGTGTGTGTGTGTGTGTGTGTGTGTGTGTGTGTGTGTGTGTGTGTGTGTGTGTGTGTGTGTGTGTGATTGCAGGTATGTGTTTGCTGGCATGTGTGTGTGTGTGTGTGTGTGTGTGCATGTGTTTGCAGGCGTGCGTGCGCGCTCGTGTGTGTGTGTGTGTGTTTACTTGCTTTGTTTGTCTGTGTTTGTATGCGTGTGTGTTTGTATATGTTAGTAATGAAAATGTGTGTGTGTGTGTGTGTGTGTGTGTGTGTGTGTGTGTGTGTGTGTGTGTGTGTGTGTGTGTGTTTTGCTTGAAAATGCTTGTGTGTGTGTGTATGTGTCTGTGTGTGTGAGTGAGTGTGTGTATGTGTGTGTGTCTGTGTGTGTGTGTGTGTGTGAGAGAGAGAGAGAGAGAGAGAGAGAGAGAGAGAGAGAGAGAGAGAGAGAGAGAGAGAGAGAGAGAGAGAGAAAATATGTCGGTGCATTTGTGCAAATACAGTTTCTCTTGAAACTCTGGCTTTTGTACCTATTTAATTTTAATTAAGATTTTTTTAATTGCATTTGCCATTGCATTCCCTCTTTTCATCTGGGTTTAAATGATAGATTATTTGCTAATGTGATGAAAATATTAAGTGACATAATCCCATCTGACTCACAGGTTTTGAGGCTGAATGAACCCTTTGGGTGAGATGGTTTGACATGAGGGTTTTTAAATAATAAAAGGAACCAAGGTACCAGTCTGGGCTATGAAGAACAACACAAAATAGGATGTCAAAATTTTGTTTGTGTTGTCCTTCAAAGTTGTTTGTGTTGTCCTTCAAAACCCGAACCAGTACCTTGGTTTCTTTTTGTAATTCCACATCCTGGCCAGCAGTCATTCATTTTATGTCATGAGGTGTTTTTTTCCAAATAACTTTGAAAAGCTCTCAGGTGTCATGACCACAATGCAAATCCCATTCTCATCCACCATCAATTCCACTGTCTGCAGGACTCAGGGAGACTGCTTCCCAGCTGGGGTCAAGGTCAGGGACTGCTGCTTCGTCCAGCACGACCTGGGGAGTTCCGGTACCAGAGTACTCAAGGGGAGACAAGTCCTCCCAAAGCCCCTAGGGGTACAGGGAAAGGGGTGAGTTATCTCCCTTCACTGGTTTGGGGTATTATGGTGCATTTGTGAATGTGTGTGTGTGTGTGTGTGTGTGTTTTGTGTGTGTGTGTGTGTGTGTGTGTGTGTGTGTTTGTGTGTGTGTGTGTGTGTGTGTGTGTGTGAAAGCCAGAGAGAGAGAAAGAGAGAGAGAGAGCTTCAGAGAGAACATCACATATTACTTTTGATATTGGATTGTCCTATTTCATGTACAAAATCAACCATGTGATCTGGGCATACATGCGCAGTATTAAGAATTCGCCTGTAGCAAGATTTAGTCTGCAACCCTAGCTAGGATACTGTAACTGCATTCTGCAGAGTCATTAATAGCCTGTTTCAAGAGTTTTTTGGTTCAGATGTTCTTGTTGCACTTGCAGTAGTAGATGGCAGGGCTCTAATCCAGCAGTACACTCTTAATGACCTGGCATGCAATTTGTTTGTCTCCATCCCAGTCCTGTGGGATTTCTAGAGAATGCAACAAGAAACAATTTCAATCAAAAGTGTGTTTTTTTCTCCATATCTTTTGAACTAATGCACAGATGTAGATGAAACTTTCAGGATTTGTTGGGCAGTCGGAATTCTACATACATACAAAAGAAAAAGAATGTACAGTGAACATGGACTTTGTAAAAAATATTTTCTAATCAATTTTTAATTCTTTAAAAGTAATGAAATAATAAGTAAAAGTCAATCATCGTGAGTGCCTATGCGTGGCACAGGATTGGCTGGAGGTGGATGGCAGTGGATGACTCAAGACTCCTGCCTACCAGTCATGGCTGGAGTGATGTTCTTTGTGGTTCAGATTGTAGAGTTGCATCTTTGGGCAAAATACTTAACAGGCATTCTTTCTACAGAGGAGTTAACTGAAATGCTGGTTGCTGCTCTGTGGTGACTGGGGATGAAATTTTCCATAGAAAATTGTCCATGAAGGGCACAACAAAGATCATAGTCATTATTACCATCATCATCGTTATTATCTTTATCATCATCCTGCATTTCGTCTGTTTCTATGGCAGCCTGTCACCTGGAAGAGCCTTCTGGTCATTGGTGGACTGGGGGGCCTCATTCTTTTAGGACTGCAGTACCTCAAGAAGGAGAAGGAACTCCGTAAGTGCCGGTCTAGGCTCTCCAGCCTATCTACCTGTCTGTCTTATCTGGCTGGCTGGCTGGCTGGCTGGCTGGCTGGCTGGCTCTGTCTGGCTCTGTCTGTCTGTCTTTCTGTCTATCTGTCTGTCTGTCTGTCAGTGAGAGATTACAAAGTTTGAGTACAGATTTATCTCCAGTCTGTCTGTCTGTCTGTCTGTCAGTGAGAGATTACAAAGTTTGAGTACAGATTTATCTCCAGTCTGTCTGTCTGTCTGTCTGTCAGTGAGAGATTACAAAGTTTGAGTACAGATTTATCTCCAGTCTGTCTGTCTGTCTGTCTGTCAGTGAGAGATCACAAGGTTCAATACAGGCTGTCTGTCAGTCTGTCTCTGTCTGTCTGTCTGTCTGTGTGTCTGTCTGTCTGTCTGTCTGTCTGTCTGTCTGTGTGTCTGTCTGTCTGTGTGTCTGTCTGTCTGTCTGTCTGTCTGTCTGTCTGTCTGTCTGTCTGTCTGTGTGTCTGTCTGTCTGTCTGTCTGTCTGTCTGTCTGTCTGTCTGTCTGTCTGTCTGTCTGTCTGTCTGTGTGTCTGTCTGTCTGTGTGTCTGTGTGTGTGTGTGTCTGTCTGTGTGTCTGTGTGTCTGTCTGTCTCTCTCTCTCTCTCTCTCTCTCTCTCTCTCTCTCTCTCTCTCTCTCTCTCTCTCTCTCTCTCTCTCTCTCTCTCTCTCTCTCTCTCTCTCTCTCTCTCTCCCTCTGAGATAGCCCACACCCAACTAACATCCACAGTGCCATATGTACTCCCTCATACACACGAGACTAGTCAACACTACAGAACTCATTGCATGTGACTGGCACCAGCTGGAATCCCTGTCTTCCTCTCCTGATATGGACTGTCACAGACTCTGTTTCGTTTCCTTGGACATCCAGAGAGAGCCAAGGAGCGCAGCCGGGCTCTGGGCAGGGCCTCCCTGGGTGGACCCTGGGAGCTGGTGGACCAGATGGGCCGTCTCCGCTCCAGTAAGGAGTTCCTTGGAGAGTGGGTCCTGCTCTACTTTGGCTTCACCCACTGCCCCGACATCTGCCCTGATGAGCTGGAGAAGATGGTCATGGTGGTGGACAAGATTGGTGAGTAGCCTTTGAAAGTGACATTGCATCTGTGAGAAACTGTTGCTGCAAGTCTGCTGGAGTTTGTGTGAGGCAGTGATTTGAAGGTTTTGTAACATGAGTTGTAGTAGCCTAATTTGGTGGTGGTGGTGATGGTGGTGGTTGTGGGTGGTAATGTGTGTTTGTGTGTGTATTTGTGTGAGAGTGTGTGTGTGTGAATGTGAGCAAGTGTGTGTGTGTGTGTGTGTGTGTGTGTGTGTGTGTTTGTGCAACCATGTCTACCATGTGTGTGTGTGTTTGTGCAACTGTGTGTGTGTGTGTTTGTGCAACCGTGTGTGTGTGTGTGTGTGTGTGTGTGTGTGTGTGTGTGTGTGTGTGTGTGTGTGTGTGTGTTTGTGCAACCATATGTGTGTGTGTGTATGAATGTGAGCAAATGTGTGTGCTTGTGTGTGTGTGTGTGTGTGTGTGTGTGTTTGTTTGTGTGTGTGTGTTTGTGTGTGTGTTTGTGCGTTTGTGCAACCTTATGTGTGTGTGTGCATGTGTGTGTGTGTGAGAGAGAGAGAGAGAGAGAGAGAGAGAGAGAGAGAGAGAGAGAGAGAGAGAGAGATAGAGTTTGAACAGGCAGAGGAGTGTGTGTGTGTGTGTGTGTGTGTGTGTGTGTGTGTGTGTGTGTGTGTGTGTGCATGCATCTTCTCATATCTGCACTATTTTCGTTATCTTCTCTTTCACAGTCTTACAAAATATTTCAAACTCGTAATATATTAGATTCCTAGCTTCTTGACATTTATGTCATTCTTCAGTCATTGCCTAGAGAATCCCAGGAGACTTTTGTCAGGTTTGGGCAATGTACTGCAAGCAATCCTATTTACAGATTCAATGAAAACGGTGCCAAACGTGACACCACTTTTCATCACCGTGGATCCTGAGCGTGATACGCCATCTGCAATTGGCAGCTACATCAAAGGTGAGAGGATCATCCCTGACTCATGTTACACAGAGAGAAATAAACTGGTTTTGTTGTTCCCTGCCATTAATTTCCTGGCTGTGCTGTGGATACCATGGAAAAGTTTGCCTGGCCTTTTCAAGCATCTTCCACTAGTTCCAGCCAAATAAGTGCAACTGTGCATGAAGCAAAAAGAGTTAACAAGGAGAGAGCCACATCAGCTGAAGTCCCTGTTCTTTTCATTCACAATAGGTGTAGACAAGTTCATTTTATGATGGATCTTGACAAGATCTTGAATCGCAATGAAAAAAATGATAAAATGTTTGGCCCACTTGAGGGTAGATGTTAAATTTTCCGTCTTTGCCTCAACACCACGCCTCTACCCAACCCCAACCCTTTCCACAAAAGCCACCCACCAACCCTCCCCAGTTTTTCACCACCCTTTCCAACCCTCCACACCCACTTTTCCAACCCATATTCCCCTGAAAACTTTTAACTTTACACCCAAACCCCCACCTCCCTCTGTAAACCCCTACCACATGACATAAGAAGAGAAAGACACACATTCCAGTTTTCAAATTAACACTCTCTCTCTCTCTCTCTCTCTCTCTCTCTCTCTCTCTCTCTCTCTCTCTCTCTCTCTCTCTCTCTCTCTCTCTCTCTCTCTCTCTCTCTCTCTCTCTCTCTCTCTCTCTCTCTCTCTCTCTCTCTCTCTCTGCATGCTGGTTAGCATATATTTTTTGTTTCTAAGCCCTCGCAAGGCAGAAAAAAAACTGTATTTGTCTCATCATTACCATTGTCATCATCATTGCCATCATTATTGTCATCATTGTTGTCATAGTCAATCTCATTGTCATCACTTTTCTTGTGTACTGGCTTTGATTCAAGAGAACTGCTTGAAGTACATAGGAAGCCTGCCATGTTGGTAAAGAGAATCTCACATGGCAGTCGCCGCGAGATGCTCCGCTCATCAGCTGGAACCTGTGATCATGGAGCTTTCAGGGCCTTACTCCAGTAGCTCCACCTCAGTCGGTCACAAGCTGTCCCAAGTGTCACTTGGGGTAACATCTTGTGAGTTGTAGTTGTCATCCTCTTTGCCATCTTCTCTGTGGGTCAACAAATGGCAAAGTGTTAGGTGACCCTAGAGTTGCACTTGACATGACAGCAAAGAGGTACACTGAGGTGTTTGCTTCTATGCAGAGTTCTCCCCCAAGCTTGTGGGACTGACAGGAACCACGGAACAGGTGCACACAGCAACCCGTGCCTACCGAGTCTACTACAGCACTGGACCTAAGGATGAAGACAACGACTACATTGTGAGTTGCCTTGTGTGTGTGTGTGTG
The DNA here is from genome assembly GCA_034096865.1 of Theodoxus fluviatilis. Taxonomy (NCBI): domain Eukaryota; kingdom Metazoa; phylum Mollusca; class Gastropoda; order Cycloneritida; family Neritidae; genus Theodoxus; species Theodoxus fluviatilis. The sequence continues at coordinate 114,572 of JAWQFJ010012030.1, forward strand.
TGTGTGTGTGTGTGTGTGTGTGTGTTTTGGAGTGTGTGTTGTGTTGGAGTGTGTATGTGTGTGTTTGAATGTGATTCTCAATATATTATGCATCTCTGTTCACTATTTTCATTTAAAAGACATGCTAATATTTCATCAGTGCATTACTAACCCTCAGGGTTTCCTTGGAATATTGCATTCATCCATTCTGTTCCTTTGTAGTTGCCATTTATTCAATGTCAGTTTCTCTCTGTCTCTTGTCTTTCTCTCTTTCTCTAGTTCTCTCTGTCTGTCTCCCTTTCTTTCTTTCCCTCAGACCCTGTCACTCCATCTTTCTCCATGTCTCTCTCTCTCTCTCTCTCTCTCTCTCTCTCTCTCTCTCTCTCTCTCTCTCTCGCTGTATCTGTCTCCACATCTGTGCATTTTGCTGCCATTCTCTTCAGTCACACTTTCTCCCTTATACTCATTCTGCCTCTCCCTCGTTTCTGTCAGCTTGCAGAAAGAAATTTGTTCTGTGCAGGTGGATCACACCATCATCATGTACCTGCTGAATCCCAAGGGGGAGTTTGTGGATTACTATGGGCAGAACAAGGACTTTGACCAAATCACCTCCAGCATCATCATGCACATGAACCGCTACAGGCAGACTGAGGCAGCCTAACCTCACTGTGCCACAGAGAGCTTTCCCATTGTTTTCTCTTCCAGTCCTGCCAGCTGACCCCTTTCCCACTGAGGCATCATCTTCCCATTTACACCTATGTCTTTGGACAAATACACAATAGCATATGCAGACACGTGCTCACCAACTGTACCCAACAGTGCACCTGTATTGCGCATGTATAGTGGTGCAAGCAGGCACCCATACTGAACCCCCCTTTCTCTCTCTGTGCCTTCCTCATGCCCCCATCTGCCCCATTCCCACCCCCACCTTCCCTTCACCCTTCTCTCTCTCTCTGTCTCTCTCTTTCTCTCTTTGTCTATCTCTTTCTCTCTGTCTCTTGCTCTCTCTGTTGTTCTCACTCTCTCGCTGTCTCTCTCTCTGTCTCTCTGTCTCTCTGTCTCTCTCTGTCTCTCTCTGTCTCTCTGTCTCTCTCTCTCTCTCTCTCTCTCTCTCTCTCTCTCTCTCTCTCTCTCTCTCTCTCTCTCATACACATACATTCCTGAAACGTGAATAAGCTAAATATTTCTTCTCCTGAACACCTCTGTATGCAGACTTGCATTCACATCCATCTACATGCAGCTCTCATGCTGAAAATTTCCCTTACACCCTGACTGTAATGTCTTGCAGTCATAGATGCCCATGCACTGACTGAGTGCAAACATGAAACATACATGTGAACACATTCTCCAGCCTGTTCATGGAGGCTGTGGGGAGCAGGGTTGGGATGAGAAATCATATGGGAAATTGTTTGTTTAGTGTAGCAAGGAGTTTGAATGGCATTGATGCTTCAATTTTCTATGGGACTGGTGTGTTTTTCTATTGTTTTGCTCCGTTTTAATGTAAGGGAGAGGTTTGCAAACTGGATATTACATTATAAGTCACAAATGCTGTTTATGAACTGACTGAAACATGTCGGTACTCCCTGACCTGTTTTGAATGCAGTGATTGCTTTTACATTTCTCTCATCTTTGGCACCATCTTGGAAGCCAACCTGTTAAAGCATGAAGAGCTTGTGAGATAGTTGTGCATGTGGTGATTGAAATGTCTGTAATTTTCTGGCATGAAATGTTTTGTCATTCTCAGAACAGTTGAATTTTTTTAATGATGATTTTGATTTTCCCAATAACTTGTATGCCCTTATCAGAAATGAAATAGAATTGAAATGATTGAATCATCAGAATTCAGTCACAATAATGTCAACACTGCCATGTGTGGTAGATGGTGGTGATGTTGAGTGTTGCACTGATGGCATTCATTCAGACTAAAGGCTGAGATGTGCAAGTATTTATTTTCATGTTGGTGAGCCTCTGTTGGTGTTACACAATCATATTTTATATGCAGTTTTGCAGATGTCTGTCTGCTGGATTTTTTAAAATAAGTCTCACTCGAACATTTGTGAAGAACTGGCATTTAACACAAACCCCTCTCCCTTAGGACATGGTTGATAAATGTTAGATAGTTGCCTTATGATGCAGAAGATTATGAGAGTAGGCACAGTAGTGATGATGATGATGATGATGATGATGATGATGATGATGATGATGATGATGATGATGATGATGATGATGATGGAAGAGGAGAAGGTAATGAGTGGATATGAGAAGACAGTATGAAGATGCTATATCTGTGAGAATTTCATTGTGAGAAATGTAATGTTCAGAACTTGCTTTGTCCATTTTTATCATTGTGACTTTGGGAAAATATATTTTGACCAGGAATAATTTGTGAAATCCCAGTTATACGATCCTTTGAGACAGAATATCCCTGGCTGAAACAGTAAACCTACTTTGCGCAAACTTTTACAAGCAATGTTCTTTCAACTAAAAGCAACCTTTGACATATTTTATGTTTCTTAAAGAGCTGCTTTATTTGGGTATACTGGATATTTTCATTTTTAGAGCTAGAGCCACCTCCGTCTCTGAAGGTGAAGTTGCATCAAAAGCAGTTTTCTCAGTGCCAATTTTTCTCCACTTCTTTAATCCTGAGCACTGAGGCCAGTGTAAGAAGTTAAAAACATTGTATTCTTTTATTGGAAAGAAATCAGTGGCAATGCATTGATTGCAGGCTCTGTCCACAACAATCAGCAGTTTCATGCTCTACTGCATGTCACTGAATTCATTTCATTTCTACTTGTGTGTGAATGCATTTCAGTGTTTGAGAAGCAGAAATAAAGGACCGTTTTATTGAATTTGCTGCTTAAGAAAAGTTTGACTCACTTTGTTTTCCCAACTCCCTGAATGGCATCGCCAATGACAACATGTGTTAGTACAAACTGTGTACTAATTCTCAATAGATATTTACTAACCTTCATAAACCCTTGTATTGATATTATCCTCATCAACATTGCCAATATGAGCATGTCTGTGATTCTCTTCTATCAAGACTTTTGCAGTTTTCATCAACATCCACTAGTGGGCAGGTATTTTGTTGCTGTTGTTGTCATCTACTTATGCAGCATACCTGAGTCCATGCAGACATTTCATATAGATGGGGTGCAGGGTGTTCTGTTAAGGCAATGTCTTCCTTTTGGCATCAACATCTCAATAACATCTCAATAAGTTGTGTCATGAAAGTTGGAGATAAAAAGTTTGTCAATGGCTCTTGTAAAGCCTCTAATGAGGCAGAAGTTTTGGTCGCAATCTGTTCAGGCAGATTGCTGACATCTAGTTATGTCTGGGGGGTTTTAATTGGCACGAGTTCATATCACAGCCCTGTTGAGGTGTTGCAAGTGGTTGACTTTCTCACATATCCTTGTGTCTTTGCAAGTTGTTTCCTCTGATCTGTGTGTTACTTGTGTTTGACAAATGAGCAACACTGAATACTGCTTAATCTGTAACATATCTTCAATAAAATTTATGAATGAATGTTTTGTAATCTTTTTTCTTTCATATCTTATTGCTTTTGTGATAGTCATTCCAGACTACTGGCTCATATTTACATCTCACAGCCCAGAGGCGGCAAGGTCGAGGAGGCTTGCTGGAAGCCACCACCACATTCTAGCACATTCCAGAACCTTCACTTTAAATCTGTGATTGTGATGGAAGTGGCTCGTCAGAAATGGCCTGGGCAGGCTCTTGTTAGATCACTCCCTCTTATAAAGTGACTCCCATCTGTGATTTGCTATCCCAGCCTGCCTAGGTCAACTGTATTTATTTTTCCTTCTCTTAGACAGGGTACCATACAACTACAGGACCCCAGTATGCTCAGCGCTTGCACCATCTGGTCTTCATCAGTGTGAGCACAGACCATGTTCGTGGATGCAAGATCAGACAAACAGACAGACAGAAAGAGGGGGAGGAGAGGGATGGAGAGAGAAAGAGAGAGAATTGAATAAACTTTATTTTACACTAGTGGGCTTTGCCCGCTATATCCTCCACACCCTCTACACAGGAGTATGGCTGAAGAGAGTAAAATGGCAGAAAAGAAAACGAGTTTTGCCCGCTACCTTGTTCGCCTCCTCCCCCTTAACTTACCACTCAGCTGAGATTTTCCTCCTACCCCTTCTTTTTTCTCCACCTCCTCCTTTTTCCTTTTCCTCCTTCTTTTTCCTCCTCCCTTTTCCTCCTCCTCCTTTTCCTCCTCCTCCTCCTTTTTCCTCCTCCTTCTTTTTCCTCCTCATTTTTTTCCTTCTCCTTTTTCCTCCTTGACTTACTTGACTTATTCCTTTGAGTTCCTTGTGGTGCATAGGGCCTCAGCAACAGTCCTCCAGCGTATTCGGTTCTGGGCAACCTTCCTCAGCTCTCCCCATGACAGGCTGCAGCTCTTCATCTCTTCCTCGCAGGATCGCCTCCAGGTGGTCTTGGGGCGACCAACTCGTCTCTTGCTCTGAGGATTCCACTGCAAGGCCTGCCTTGTGATGTCATGTGGAGGTTTTCGCAAGGTGTGTCCGATCCACCTCCACTTCCGCCTTGCGATCTGCTGTCCGATGGGATCCTGTTTTGCCTGCTTCCACAAGTCAGTGTTCTTGACTTTTTTCTGTCCACCTGATCTTAAGGATGTTATGGAGGCATCTGTTTATGAAGACTTGGAGCTTGGTGGTCAGAGTGTTGGTGACTCTCCAGGTCTCAGAGCCACAGAGGATAACAGACTTGACGTTGCTGTTAAATATCCGGAGTTTTGTGTGGGTAGAGAGGGATGTTGATCTCCAGACTGGTCTCAGTGTATTGAAGGCATATCTGGCTTTCCCGATTCTGGCTTTGATGACCTCGTCAGAACCGCCTGTTGTTGAGATGACGCTGCCCAGGTAAGTCCACCTCTTTGAGCTCCTTGTCTCCCAGGGTAACAGGCTTCTGCTGCTTCTTGTTCACGGCCATGGTCTCTGTCTTTTCCAGGTTGACCTGTAGTCCGGTCTTCATTGCTTCTCTGGCAAGGTTGTCTGTCTTCTGTTGCATGTGTTGGTAGCATTGGGACATCAGGCACAAGTCGTCTGCAAAGTCGAGGTCGTCCAAGGTCTGCGTCAGGGTCCACTGGACTCCGGTCCTGCCTGTTCTGGTTGTCTCTCGCATGACCCAGTCCACCACTAGCAGGAAGGTCATCGGCGACAGCAAGCATCCTTGACGGACCCCTGTCGTCACCTCTAATTTCTCTGTCAGCTTGCCGCTGTGGATCACCTGGCACGGGGCGCCCTCAAGTCATACAGCTGCTGGATCATGTCGACATAGGCTGGCGGGATTCCATAGTGATGGAGGAGTCTCCAAATGGTCTCTCCTCCCATTTCCTTTTCCTCCTTCTTCCTTTTTCCCCCTCCTCCTCCTCCTCCTCCTCCTCCTCCTCCTCCTCCTCCTCCTCCTCCTCCTCCTCCTCCTCCTCCTCCTTCTTTTTCCTCCTGCTCCTACTTTTTCTTTCTCTTCCTTTTTTCCTCCTTCTCCTCCTCCTCCTGGTCCTCCTCCCTTTTCCTCCTGTTCCTTCTCCTGCTCCTCCTTTTTCCTCCTCCTCCTTCTCCTCCTGCTCGTCCTCCTCCTGCTCCTCCTCCTGCTTCTCCTCCTCCAGCTCCTCCTCCACCTGTTCCTCCTCATCCTCCTGCTCCTCCACCTAATTCTCCTCCTCCTTCTCCTCCTCCTTCTCCTCCTGCTTCTCCTCATCTTCCTCCTCTTTCTGCTTCTCCTGCTGCTGCTGCTGCTCCTCTTCCTCCTCCTCCTCCTCCTCCTCCTCCTCCTCCTCCTCCTCTTCCCCCTCCTCCTCCCCCTCCTCTTTCTCCCCCTCCTCTTAAAAAAAGACACCAAAGTAAGTGACGAAATTCTAGGTGTTGTAGGCAGAGATGTAAAGGAGAAACATTGCTTGGAAGCAAACAATAGCAGGTTTCGGGCTTCACTATATCTCCTCTCTCTCTCTCTCTCTCTCTCTCTCTCTCTCTCTCTCTCTCTCTCAATCTCTCTCTCTCTCGATCTCTCTTTCTCTCTCACAAACAGTGTGATGGGGAAAGTTGTTTCCCAGATATCTTACTTGAGATAGGCTTGGTTTTTGCTGGTTGGTAGTCCGGCGACTGTGTGCGTTTTTGCGGTGGGAGTTTGGAGTGAGTAGGAATTGAGTTCGGTCCCGAGGATGGTGAGCGATGTTTGCTCTGAGGTCTGAATAGTGCTGAGTTCGTGAGTAAATCGTGAGACGATGGCTATGTTAGCGAAGGGAAGAGTTAGCAGTTAGTCTGCCCACGGAAAGGAGAGAGGAGAGGTCAGTCTGCTGTACAGTCTGCGTGGAGTGGACGGTCGCGCTGCGTGGAGCGGGCTTTCTGGCGGTGCAGTCTGCCACTGAGAAGAAACTGGAGAGGTCGGTCCGCCGTCAGTCAGTCGTCAGTTGCCGTCAGTCTGCCTGTTGGGAGAAGAAGAGAGGAGAGATGAGTCTGCCTTGAATGGGCCGTGAGCCTGCCGTCAGTATGCCTAGAAGTTGCCTACGTTGAAGAGTCTGTCTAGAAGTTGCCTACGTTGAAGAGTCTGTCTAGAAGTTGCATACGTTGAAGAGTCTGTCTAGAAGTTGCCTACTTTGAAGAGTCTGCCTAGAAGCTGCTGGGTGAGGAGAAGAGAGAAGCGGAAGACGAAGCAACGCAGAGTGAAGTCGTCGAGAAGAGGCGGACGAAGCAACTCCGAGTGAAGACGGGCAGAGAGAGAGAGAGAGAGAGAGAGAGAGAGAGAGAGAGAGAGAGAGAGAGAGAGAGAGAGAGAGAGAGAGAGAGAGAGAGAGAGAGAGAGAGGCAAAGGTGGAAGGTTGGTGTAAACATTTTTACGGGTCGATAGTTTTTACTTGTCAAGGGCTGACCTGCGCGATTTTATGTTTATAATAGTAGAAGGCTCATCGATACGTGTTCTATGTTTATAGTGGAGGGCTGAGCGAGATTTTACTTGTGCTGCTGTGCTTTTTCTTTTTTTTTCATTGGGAATGGAGTAGAGGAAGAAGAGCTGTAAATTTTATGAGATTGAGCTAGGTTATCGAGGATGTTGTGGTGGATCCAGATACCCATGTAAACATTCCTTTTATTTTTATTTTTATTTTCTACCCCTGTTACGGGCATGCTTTTATGTTGATCTATAAAGACATGTAATTAACCCTGGGACCTTGTTGTTTCGTTTTTGTGCATCCCCGGAACACACACACACACACACACACACACACACACACACACACACACACACACACACACACACACACTATACCTCTCAGACCAAAGTTTTATCAGTGTGAATGTCCTTTCAGTGCACACATGGACAGGGATTGTTTTTATTGAGAGGGACAGATAAGCACATCTCCCTCTTGCCTCAGAATCATTACCTCTACCATTCATGACCACTTCTGGACCGAATTAGCTCCTCTCAAGCAAGGGCTGGCATGGCCTAACAGACTAAAGCTGGTCAATGCTTTTTTTATTGCCAAAAAAGCCTGCCCCTGGTGTTGCTATCACAAGGGTAGACAGCCTATAAAATTCCTTATGGCACCTAGATTATGTGTGTCAAGTTAGAATCCAGCAGGTTAAGTAGTATAAACAACTAAACAAACCCAAACACACACATACATATGTGTAGGGAAGAGATGGGAACTTATGACGCGCGCGCGTGCGCGCACACACACAGAGAGAGAGAGATTGATTGATTGATTGATTGATTGATTCTTTATTTATCAAGGAGAGAGAGAGAGATCCATCCATCCATCCATTCATTTATCCATCCATCCATCCATTCCTGGTCAAGCGTCGCCCCAAGCCAGCAGGAGGCAGCGGAGGCATTTCCCAAGGGAGGTAATTGATGTAACTTGTTTAGTAGCCAATGGACGTTGAGTATTCTTGGTCAGTGCGGGACGAATTCAAAATGGCGCTCATCGAGGAAGCGTGGACCAGCCTGATCAGTTTTCTAGGCGGCGCTGGACTGTGCCTGCTTCCTACAATAGCATTTGTCGTGCAGTATGAAAGCTTATGGCAATTTTCTTGGGTCATGATAATTGCAGCCTACGTTGTAATCGTGAACATCGTCGAATACCTTGTGTATCAAAGCCGGCGCACGTTACTACAGGTTACTAAGCAAATCTCTTCTTTATGTACTGCCCATTTGTACTGATGGTGTTATGTGGAATCATCGAGGTGTATGTGCAGCAAGTGAGAAATGGCGAAGAAGAGTGTCTGTGTGTTTGTTGTGGATGCTTGCGACGAGTATCGCATTTTGTTTTGTCTGCAAGACTTGTGGCCATCGCCTTGTGTTGTAGTTGGAGAACTGAGTGAGTGAGTCATTTCACATTTGGTTACTGAAATGTTCTGGTTTTGTCAGCTACATTATATTAAAGCGTCTGTTGCAGTAAAGTTTACAGCAGTTCATTAGCTAGTTTTAGAACAAAGCAGCGTACTTGTCTTTAATTGCACGGAAGGAGTTGGTATTCAATTAACTTAGATGTAATGGACACATAGCATTTCGCCCCAGACACACACTGTTAAACATGCAGTCTCTCTTGCAGTTGTTTTTTGCAAGTCCATAAACGAGAACGTGAACATACTCAATTACAATAAAACAAGCTTCCTACATATGGACTGCAATATAAGTTAATATTGATTACATGTTAAATGTGTGTGTGTGTGTGTGTTATGCATTTGCATGCATGCTTGTTTAAGTTATTACATACACCTCTTTCATTAGCTATAAACTGTGAGTACATATTGCCCACTACAAAATGGAATTCTAACTAAGCTATCTTTGCAGGTGTACGTCAGAGGAAGCTTCCTGGGTGTGGTGTTTGGCCTTGCTGTGCTGCTGAGCTTCTACAACACCACCTGGCGGCACTTTGGGTGGTACATGTCTGCACTGAGCTTCTTCCACTTCTCAGAGTACTTCATCACAGCGGCCACCAACCCTCGATCCGTGACTCTAGACTCTTACCTACTTGACCACAGCATGGAGTACAAGGTGGCTGCACTTGCTTCCTGGTTGGAATTCTCCATAGAGTTGGTTTTCTTTCCTGGTAAGTGCAACTCTTCTTTCTTCTTCTTCTTCTTCTTCTTCTTCTTCTTCTTCTTCTTCTTCTTCTTCTTCTTCTTCTTCTTCTTCTTCTTCTTCCTCCTCCTCCTCCTCCTCCTCCTCCTCCTCCTCCTCCTCCTCCTCCTCCTCCTCCTCCTCCTCCTCCTCCTCCTCCTCCTTCTTCTTCTTCTTCTTCTTCTTCTTCTTCTTCTTCTTCTTCTTCTTCTCATGGTCTCTATATTACATGTTTGGTCTTTCATTAAAAGTAGGTAGGGGCAGTCAAAATTTTATTTTTAAGTGAGAGTGTATGTTTTGTGATATTTTAAAAGAAGAACACAATACAAGCATAACACACAAAAAAGTAAGTGGATACCTTCATTAGTTCATGAGATATTGATATTTTAGTATACATGTTTTCGCGCCTCCGATCACAAAATTGCCGAGGGGGCAACTTTCGGTCATCACATTTCATACAATATGTACAGGAGCAGTCTGGAACTTTCAGAAATGCCAAACATGTTTGTGTAGAATAAGTCTATTTTTTTCAGCCAGTCTAGTTTCATATTTTGGGAGAAAAAGAGCCTCAAAAATGACAAAAACACGAATTTGTTAAGCGGAACAACAGGAAAAAGTACATTTTTTTGTCACTTTAATGCCAATAATTCAGAAACTATTGAAGATACAACCACCAATTTTGGTGTATAGACAGATTACAATGTAAGCTTTGTAGACAGTGCAATGTTTGAAAAAATCACACACAAGTATGTACAAATTCTCCATGATCTTCAGTGGAAACGACGGAAATTTAGGGGAAAACCACATTTCAGATTGAAATATTTCAGAAACTATTGGGAATACAGCCATGATTTTTGGTGTGTAGATTAGTTATACTGTTATCTTCTCACATATGTGTTAAATCAAGGAAGATATTTACAAATACTGTTCACAGTTCTATGTTCTAAACAAAATTCTTGCAAAGCGCACAGTGGGACAAGTTGCGATTGTCAAATTCATAACCCTACTTCAAAGTCATTCAAAGACTCAAACAAAATTGTCAATCAAGTGCTGCTTAAAGTGTGAATGATTTGCCAGAAGAAGAATATGGTGCAAGTGCAACATGTGTAACAAGCAAAATATGCTCATAATATCAATTATCAATTATTTACTGATTTATGACTGAAACCACACATGACACAGGGCTGTTTACTTTTACTAGCTTTACTTTCACAGTTTCAGTCAGTCTTTTATTTGACTCAAATTAGTATGATAGACCATAAAACTTGGATAAACTGAAAAAAAAACAACGATGAATTAATGGATGGTGTTCGGAACGCGAGGCCTAGCGTTTCAGCAAAGGAGCAAATATTCCTTACATCCTTCTTTAATCCTTAAGAAAACAACAGCAGACTGCAGAGAATTAAAAACTATCGAAGTAGTGATTGAAGATTAGTTTGACTTTGAAATAAATATATCACATGTATGGCGAAAGTGCAGTGCAAACCATGACCAAATTGCAACATCAGTGCAGCGACTACACAAGTGTGTCACTGACATCAGGGAGTGGATGTCATCGAATCTGCTGAAGCTGAATGATGACAAGACAGAGTTCCTCATTTTGGGAACCCGGCAACAGCTTCAGAAAATGGATCAGGTCAGTCTGCGGATAGGTGACAGCATCGTCACTCCAACAAAATTAGCCCGCAATCTCGGAGTCGTGTTTAACTCCGAGATGGACTTCTCCTGCCATATTACACGTGTGTGTCAGACATGCAACTTCCATCTGCTTAAACATCAGCAAGATTAGGAAATACCTGACGCAGCCTGTCATCAAGACTCTTGTCACCAGTCTGGTCCTATCCAGGCTTGACTACGGGAATGCTGTATTGTACGGCATTCCATCAAAACACCTGGATCGACTCCAGGTCATCCAGAACAGAGCAGCGCGCCTCATCCTTGGAGGCAGGAAGGACTGTCGAATGACACCACTGCTCCACAAACTTCACTGGCTTCCTGTTAGGCAGCGCATAGCCTTCAAGATCCTCACTAAAACCTTCGAGTGCTGCCAGACCATTCCTACCGCCCCATTGTACCTGCAGCAGCTGCTCTCCCGACACTGCCCCCCTAGAAATCTGAGGTCTGGTGCTTCTCATCTCCTCAGGGTGCCACCGACAAGGTCTTCGTCGGGGGATCGAGCTTTCCGTTCTGCTGCACCAGTCCTATGGAATCAACTGCCAGAGGCGTTGCGTCAGGAGCCAAAGCAGAAGAATTTCAGAGGAAGCCTCAAGACATGCCTTTTCCGCCAAGCTCGTCTTGCTGACTAGGGGATCCTAGTCGACCCCTACTAGAGACATCCTCGAACTATGGAAAATTCGTGACATTTTTTTTTTTGTGTGTGCATGCGCCACTGAGCAGCCTTTGGGCTGGAAGTGCGCGCAATATAAATACATTATACATACATACATAAAAAATAACACCCCATTTCACAACTCGGAGTGAAATGTTGATCAACAGCGAAGTCATTGCAAGCGAGGTGCGGCGAGGCACCTCTATATTAATCCATGTACGTCCATCGCAATCCATGAGAAAACACATTAATATCCGGCATAGAATGATTCAGAAATGACTCAAACTTGATCTAGGCACAGCAGCAGCAACTGTTTCCTAAAGAAACAAATTAAATCAGCGCGCGAGTGCACAGAGCATTGAAACGAAATCGTCCGCTAAGCGGCTAATATGGTCAACACATGGGTCTAAAACAAGCGACGTATTTTCACAATTACAAATGAATTTAGCAAATAATACTGCCAAAAGTGATTACCTAAGGATAAATATGATTACTTACCCAATATGGCTCTGATTTTCGTCACAAAAGATGTAGATTCATCTTCGCCGCTAGCGACAGAAAGCACCGCGTCAGCCATGACAGCCGGTCGAAACGGGTCTGCCGAAGAGTCTTACAAAGCTCTCTTCTCATTGGCTGCGCTCTTCGCTGATGACTACAACGATGGCATGTGTTATACGGTTGGAATCGCAGAAAAATGAGCTTTCAGGCGCATCCTTTATGTGGTCAATCGGTTCAGTGGTTCTAAAGTTACACCTGTTTAAAGATTACCACTATAAAAGAAATTATTTAATTAAAAAAACTAAATAACGCATGAAAAAAATACATATACCAGTGTAAAATACGGACTATATTCCGCTAATGTAGATCAACTCTGTTGATAAAGATGAAATAGTGCGTGTTTACTTCACCTCCGAAGTCGAGTGGTGATTTCGGCCAAGTTGACTAACGCAAAATGGATGCTGACACGGCTTGAAAAGTGACAACTTTCAAATGACTCAGAATTGCTCAAATCAAACAGATCTGATAATAACAAGGATGCTAACAGACAGAAGGATTGTTTATCTTTCTGTTTCAATGTGTTTTAATCTTGTTCTTGACGTTTTAGAGATTCATTTTAGCCGATTAAAACTAAGTAAAATCATGACCTGAGGCAGCTTTCCCACCCATTTTGTGGGGGTGCGCCCCTACCTATTAAAAGATCCTCCTGTAAGTAATGGCTTTATTAGTGTCTGTCAAAATTTTCCATTTGAGCATTGAAGAAGACAATACATCATTGAGACTTACCATGTGCTGAAATTCCTTCCCAGGAAAACTTTATCTGTTTTCTTATTGAAAACCAATGTCTGAAGATAAATGTTACATTTTTTAGTGTTTATGTTCACAGCCATTCAAATATGTTTGAATTAGAAACTGAATGTTTGTCACTGTTGCCTACGATCCCGAACAATGATGCTGAAAGAGTTTGCTAATGGTTATCATGAATCATTTTCTTGGTAATGACTGCTTTTCCTTGGAATTCTCTTCATTCTCTTTGTGTTTCTGTTGTGGAAAATTATTTATTCCTCTCTCTCAGATCCGGTTCCCTTTCGGCAACTTATTCAACTGACAATATATGGCTTTGGGCCTAAAATTACTCACACAATGCCGCTTGGATGCTGCTGACAAAGAGACATAGGACTGCTATCTTCAGCAACACTATACTCAAATCTTCCGACGCAGCACCGGTTTTCCCTGCAAGGCACTCAGTCTGTCGATCTTTCAAACCCAGGGAATGGCATCAAACGATGGCTAAATACCGGTCATTCTCTTTGCGTGAGAGAAACGCCACCGCTGTGTGACATCAAATCGCACCCGTTCCTTCCGTCACATTTACATAATCAAAACATCCTCCATTCACAACACTTCCACCCTCAACCCCAACCAAGTCAATCAAAAGCAACCACTGAATTCTGAGTTAATGGATATAGTTTACTTCACTCTTTCCATATGACTCGCCATGCTCACTTTGTTTAGTTTCTGTTAACCCTCTTTCTTGTACATTAAGTTAGTGACCAGTAGTGATTTTCAAATAGAAAAGAGTTCTCAGCATCTGGTTAGAGTATTGCTTGTGCAAAGATCACCTCTCTGTGTTTGTTTGGATTGTTTCTACTGTTTACAATCGTTGTCAGCAAGATGTCAACAGCAGAACTTGGGACTCAGAGACTCAGTATCCAACATGTTATGCAGCCAAAGTAGCACAGTTTGTGATCTGATTGCATGAGAGTGACGGTGAAGAACTGAGCTGTAGTGGTGGGTAATTCATGGAGTGCTTTATCTTTGATCTACAAAGATTGTGTAGTTCAGGTGTGATGTGGGAGTGACACTCCCTCCTCCTAAACAGCTTTACTCTGACTGTCAAAGTTTTTATAAAGGAAAGGGGAGTGGGAATGAATGAAAACAGCCTCCAGCTCTTTCCAGCTTAGTGCTGGCACCTGTATGCTATTCTCCTCCGTGTTCTTTGCCACAGTTTTTCAATCTAATGTTGTTGTCTTCTGTCTTCTGCATCATTGTTCACATCTTCAGCATTTGTACTGTCTCCATCATCAATGTCATTTTCATGGCTGTCATTGTTTTCCTGTTGCTCCTTCTCTGCTTTCCTGCCCACCTGCCCACATTCACCTGCTCCTCCTTCTCCACTCCCTATCCTCAAGCCCCTTCTTTTGTTTCTTACATTTTTTCTTCATAATGATTGTCAATGTCATCTCATTGTCAATTTTTTTGTTCATTTTTATGTTTTTCTTATTGGCATCACACCACCACCCCCATCTCTCCACCCCCACCCCCAACCCCCACCCCCACCCACCCCCCCCCACCCCCCAGCCCCTACACCCCCACACCCCCCAACCCCTACACCCCCACCCACTGTCACCATCACTAGCAAAGTAGCATGATATAGACATCATCCACCATCAACAACATCATCACCAGCACCACCACAAGTAGTTGTTGTCATAGTCATCATCATTATCATCATCATCACAGGCACTCTGAAAGCCTCACTGAAAGCGTTTGTCATCAACCCAGACACGTGGGAACACTCCGCAATGAATAGAGCCACCTGGCGCTCCTCCATCTACAAAGGCGCTAAAGCATGTGAAACCGACAGGATCATCGCCGCAGAAAAGAAGCGACAAGCCCGAAAGGCCCGTTCTATCAACCCTCCTGGAGATGTCCCATTCATCCCGTGTCCATTTTGTCCCAGAACCTTCCGTGCCAGGATCGGCCTCATCAGCCATCTGCGCACGCACAGACAGAGCCAGTCCCAGAAACCTTCAGATGACTAGAGTGGTCCTTGTCGACTCGACGGACAAACATCATCATCATCATCATCATCATCATCATCATCATCATCATGTCTACCTTTTCTGCTTTCACTGCCACCTATTTCATCCAATCACACTCTTTGTGCTTCAGGGATGAAGCAGTATTGGTTGCTGAGTTTGCTGGGGCTGATGCTGGTGGTAGGGGGAGACGTGCTTCGGAAGGTGAGCATGGTGACAGCCAGCACCAACTTCAATCACTACGTGCAGACCTACAAGCAGAAAGACCACCGGCTGGTCACCCATGGGGTCTATGCCCTCTTCCGCCACCCTGCCTATGTAGGCTGGTTCTACTGGAGTCTCGGCACACAGGTAGCATAACAAGTTGTGGATGCATGCATGCGTGTGTGTGTGTGTGTGTGTGTGTGTGTGTGTGTGTGTGTGTGTGTGTGTGTGTGCATTCATACATGTATGTGCATGCATGTGTATACACTTGCAAATATCGATGTGTGCGTATTCTGTCTGCCTGCCTACTTGCCTTTTTCTGTCTGTCTGTCTGTCTGTCTGACTCTGTGTGTGTCTGTCTGACATGGGGAGTGTGTATGTGTTTGTGTGTGTGTGTGTGTGTGTTTGTGTTTGTATACATGTGCATGTGCATGTATTGTGTAAGCATTTGCTTGCACACTCATACATGCATGTTGGTGTGTTTTTTGTGCATGATCACACCTGCCTGTGAGTTTTGAGCGAGCATCTGCTAAAAAGTTGATTTTGACAGTTACCAGGTAGTTTACTCCTGTTTTCCTCCTGTGTTTCAGATACTTTTATGCAACCCAGTGTGTTTGGTCGCCTACACCATAGTGTCATGGAGATTCTTCAACCGACGAATCTATGAGGAGGAGCTCTTCCTGATGAACTTTTTTGATGAGGAGTATGTCAAATATCAGAAAGATGTAGGCACTGGTCTACCATTTATCAAAGGCTTCACAGAATATCCTTCCAAACAGGACTGACCTTCAGGAAGGTTGCCAATCAGATGCAGGCCAAGAGCCATCGTGATATTTTCCTTCACTGCTGCCTTGCAAATATGCTCGGAAACAAGAAATGTGTTTCCCATCTGGGGGGTTTTCTTGCCTGGCGTTCCTTCTTTACTGGCTCAAACTTACAGCTGAACAGCATTGTTGTTCAAATGCTTCAGGAGACTTGTCTCTGTGATGATACAAAAACCATGCATTGTGGTGGAAACTGAAAGTCATGAGTTCTCCCCCTTGATTTGTCTTTCTGTGGCATGACGGAACGCTCTAGCCGATTCCTGTTTAGAATGTTGTTTTTTTTCTCTCTCTGGTTGAGGAAGTGTAAATGATTGAGGAATATTTGAAAAAAGAAGATAAATGAAGAATCCTTAATGCTTATTGAGTTGCAAAATTGCCATGAACATAGTAGTTGCAAGAATTTGCAGCCTCTGATAGCCTATATGACAATTAGCACAAAGCAGGGATGTATATATATATAAGGTGATGTACAGTGAAATAAGCTTAAATTATTTGTCACTAGTAAATGTGCACTAAGTGTGCATTCACTTTTTCTTCCTTGTGCTTTTGCTCCTCCTCCTCCGACCTATCCTTTCTTCTTCTCTCCTTCCATTCTTCCTTTCCTGCCTTCCTCTTATCTTCTCGTTACTTACTTTCTTCCTTCTTTCCCCTTCCATCCATCCATTCTTCCTTTCTTCCAAGATGCAATGTCAATCTTTAGCAGACCAAATTATCTGCTAATCTGATTGTAGTGATACATTTGTCTTGCCTGGAGAATAGAAGAATGTCATTGGCAAAGATAAAGATGATTAAATGTGAGGAACTTCATGTTATCTCTGTCTGCATGGTATTCTTACTAAGACTTCACTCCTTGATTTATTGCTGGTTATCAGCCGTGTAAGGCTGTCAGGAAAGTAGAGCTATTCCATCCAGCAGACTTAGAACTGTTAAAATATTGGTGATTTGGACAAAAGAAATAGCTTAATGCTGTTGTTTGCTTGTGCAGAAGTCGACTGTTTGTGCTGTAGAAACCTTTGCTTGGGTAACACAATCAGTATTGTGGCTGTTCATCCATTTACTCTTGCATTCAAGAAGTCATAGATATGCACTGAGATGTGTTCATAGCCTATGCATACTTTTTATCAGAATGTGAGTAGGTTCCTGAGGAACCAGCTGCCTTTGGTTGAGATTTTTAATGACCAAACCTTCATATGTCTTTTTTCAAGCGGTGAAAATTTGTGTTTGCTCTTGGTGTGCATGCGCATGTGTGTGTGTGTGTGTGTGTGTGTGTGTGTGTGTGTGTGTGGTGTGGTGTGTGAGAGAGAGAGAGAGAGAGAGAGAGAGAGAGAGAGAGAGAGAGAGAGAGAGAGATTTGAAGGATGTTTTTACTCAGATGATTATGACAGTCCTGCATATAGCATGTGTGGACACAAAGATTGTGATAACAATGATCAGTTCTAGAATGGTATACCTCAAAAATGTTTGTAGAATAAACCATTTCCTGTGATGGACTTTATGAAACCAGTTGTATAGTGAAGTCTATTAAATAGAGTTACAATAATTCTTGGGATACAGCAATAATACTAGACAAATTGGTGACATGGAGCCGATTATTTGGGTTATTCACCAATCGTGGCAAGAATAGCAGTTGGTGGAATAGACACTAAACCCTGAGTCTTTTTGTTTCATTTTTTCCTGACTTTATATTCTTCACAAGTTTAGGTTGTGCCTTACTGTCTGCTTACCTCTGGTAAAAATTGCTGAAACTTTGCAGTACAAAACGTACCTCTAGCCTTGAAAATGTAGAAAGATGACATTTTATTTTGTGATGTGATGTTATCTCCTCTGTCAGGGTAATTTTCTTCACTGTCATATGTTGGTCTCTCTATTGAAAATTTCATGGAGAATTTTGATCAAGCTATGAAGTGTTTTTCTTGTGAACCCTTTGTCCTCCAGAGTCAACACATTAGAAACTCTAAACCCTTTTCCTTATCAGCATTCAAATCTCATACTCATACTTCTCTCCAGTTTGACTGAATTTGACATTTTACCATTCTTTGAGTGAGAATCTTACATATTGTAGTGGTGACATGTACAAAAATACTGTTTAATGAATGCAGTAACAGGCAGTGTCTATGCAGGCTAATGTGAACCCTCCTTTGATCATGATGTTCAACTAGTTGTGATAATCGGTATGTGTAAGGTTGCTTACATGCTGCAGAGTTTAAAAAAGCAAATTTTATTTTCAGATTAACTACTGTAAATTGGTATATTTTTGTTGCAGATCATCTGATGAAATCATGAGAAGGACACTGTGTACAGTTATGTGCCCAAGAATATTGTAAATTTAATGGAAAGTTTTAAAGATTGTTTTCAATTAAATAGTCTCCCAATGACATCAATATTTAATACCAAGAAAAAGAAAGGAAAAAGGTAAATCATGTGATGTAAGATTTTTTATCATTTGTGATGGGTTTTTTCAGTATTCTTTCATTTTCATAGTGGGAATATTCTCTCTTGTAATGCATGAATCGGCTTGTTCTCATATAGAGGCTGCAAGCCTGTTTGAATGGAAATCTCAAGTCAGTTTTCAATTTTAGGCCCAGGACTTTTTTCTGTTTATATCCACTGCAAGGCATCACCTCCAAATGAGGAACTTCCCAACAAGGGTCAGTCCATGCACATGGGTCAGTCCATGCATATGGGTCAGTCCATGCATATGGGTCAGTCCATGCACAAGGGTCAGTCCATGCACATGGGTCAGTCCATGCACATGGGTCAGTCCATGCATATGGGTCAGTCCATGCATATGGGTCAGTCCATGCATATGGGTCAGTCCATGCATATGGGTCAGTCCATGCATATGGGTCAGTCCATGCATATGGGTCAGTCCATGCATATGGGCCAGTCCATGCATATGGGTCAGTCCATGCATATGGGTCAGTCCATGCATATGGGCCAGTCCATGCATATGGGCCAGTCCATGCATATGGGTCAGTCCATGCATATTCAAAATCCCACTTGGCCCTGCAGTGCAGCAGCTTCCATGTCATTCCTTGGAAATGAGTTTCATCGCTTTGATCAAAAAGGGACTCTTTTCAAACATACAGTACCTGTTGAATTTCGCTTTTCATCTGCATTTACTTGCAAGATGAAAGAAGGTAATGCATATATACTTCTGTGGCTGACATATTCTGGGTTGTTTGAAAATTATGGATATTCAGTCTTTTTCTGTCTTTGGTACCACTGATTCATTGACATTTGCCAGTAATTTTTATCATTGAGCAACCAGAAAGCTTCATTAGTAGTTGATTTTTTTTCTAATGGCAATCGCATAATAAAATTGTTCTGATACTTAGTCAAGTTCATAGACCATTGTTAGTAAGTTTCCAACAGCCAAACCTAAACAGTGCAGATGATAGCAGAAGTTATGAAGTAGTTTTCTTTCTTCATCAGTTTAATTTTGAAATCACTATTCTAAGGCTTAAAGATTTTTTTCACTGTAAGAAGAAAAGAAAAAGACAAGCCGATTTTTTGACCATCCAATTGTAATGCTGCCACCAAGACAACATGAGATCTTTTGCTGCATGTAATTTAAGGAAAGACAAATTCTTCTTCTTCTTCTTCTTCTTCTTTTTTTTTTGGTGGGGGGGGGGGGGGGGGGGGGGGGGGGGCTGGACTCTCTGATCTCTGTTGTGTGGGTTTTGATATGACTCTCTCCTATCCTGGTACTTTCTGTCCTGGTGCATGTCCAAGTACAAAAAAAGCAAATGCTCCAAGATTTCAGGTGCTGTGGCTGGAAGTGGAGGTATTATAGTGGTGATACTGGGAGTGGTTTCATGGACTATCTCAGATAGCAACTTCGTCTTGTTCTTTTGCTCTTTGACAGAAAAACCTCATAATATGGATTTGTTTTACTCTACTCTCAAAATCCTGACTTATACACTAGTTCAAATTTTGTATGATAATAAACATTTTGGATCATGTACGAGAACTTCAGCAATAATGTCCTGCTTCAAGACCTCTCTTGTGCTCCTACACAACTTTGGGGCAAAGTAGCGTGTGTGACAATGCTTGGTATATTTTCTGATGAACCTTTTTCCTTGAAATGAGTGATGATACATCTGCCAAAGACAAGTTGTACAGTAGTCTGGTTTGTATTCATTTGCACCATTTGTACATTTTGCATACTGTATCCTGCAAAAATATTTTGGCTAGAGTTTCTCTCAACATATATGAATCTTAATAGACTATTCATTTTTGCCTTACTTGCGACAAAGTGAAAGTTTCATTGGCACAGACTTTATTTTACATTTAGTTTTAATTAGAATAATCTGAATAGGCGGAAAATTTCACCATTCCTTTCATTCACAGAACTACAGTGGCTGAAAGGCCCCTTATGCATTAAATGTTTAATTGACACGGATGAAATTGTTTTACTGTATCACTGGCTTGGCTTTTTTATTTGCAATTCATCTAGACAAAACAGCAGATTATGAAGTCTGAAAAATCTTATCAAGCTGTTCTTCCACCATGAATTAGCAATAGTAGTAATAGCAACTGCAGCTGTTGTACTTGTTGTAGTGACATTCACACATTGGTGATGTTGACAGAACTTATGAAAACACGGTAGCACAGTGGTCAGAGCAAGTCAACATATACTAGATGGTTACGGATTTTGTCCACACCCGAAGCCCTGAAACATTTACTGCCTAGGCCCTGCATGGGTTCAACTGTGTACAAGGAACTCTGCCATGAGTATTTCAGTGGAACAAGGCGCAATGACGAAAAAGACGATGCAGTAATGTACTCGGAAATGTGGAGTTGCTACACCAGATGACATGGTTCTTTCTCTTTCCACGAGGCAGCCACCAGGGAATTTGATGTTGATGAATGCTCAACTTCATCCCAAGTCTGCCCGTCTGAGGGGAGTGTTACACTACAGGGGGAGTCATTTTCCAGTACACTTGCCATTTCACATTTTGCTCATAGCAGCTGCTGAGTGATCTCCCCTCCTCAGCTGAAACTCATTGCCATAGAGCATTTGGTGCCTGCTCCTGTAGCTCAACTAAGAGTGATCTCTAGCAGCACGTGCCCCCAGGGGGTACCAAAATAGGGGGCAACTTTGCAGCCCATGTGGGTGTCGGCTCTACCGCGGGATCCACAATGAAGCAGCATTGGGCTCTGTTCCTATCTTTTCTTGCCAAAACTTTAAAACCCAACAGTGATGCTATTTGGCAACCCTTTTTTTGCCATGCGCTATAACCAACCTCCATCTCTGTAGGGAGTAAGAACAGACCCACCATATCACCCAACACGATACATAAGACTAGATTAACTAGGGAAAAGATTACTCGACTTGCTCTTATTATAATCAGCTCTAAAAAATTTTGTAACCAATGCCTTACATAGCCTACAAAGACATAGCTGTAGAGCTCCATCCATCCATCCACCCATGTGCTATGACAAGTGACTTGTAAAGACTGATTTGATTGAATAGACCAAGATGAGTCAAGATTTTCACTGTGTTTCAAGGTAAGAAAAGGTTGGTATGTTGCGAGTTTCCTTGCAAAGTACTAACAAGGTGAAACTTGTTGCCTAGCATGAAGTAAACAGACCACTGTGTTTACTGCATCCTATCCATGTAACATACAGACAATAAAGTTCCCAAGTTAATCTTTCAAAACGGATCTGTTTAGTGACATCGACATCAATAAAGCTACAGAAGGCACAGTAGCAGCATTCTGGTAAATTGGTAAATGGAAATTGTCCATACATTCTCAAGAGATCTTGAGGAACATTTTGATGTCGGTATACAACTTGAGGCAGCAGAGAAATAGTGCACAGTGACCGGCAGTCAGTTGAAAACATGACAAAATCAACACACTGGTACTAAAATACTTTATTGTTGTACTCCCAACATCCAGCATAAGACACATGAACATGGTTACCAATATGTACTTCATATCACAGAGGGAATGGACCAGCCATTCAAAAATTTAAAAAATGATTAGGTAAGATTCTAAGCCAGATGGACTAAAAGTATGAGTTTTCCACCAGAAATTCTAACAACTATATTCCATAAACCTACATCAGAATTTGGGCCACTTCTAATACTTTGTGTCACATATATTTGAAGCTTCCCTTTTTCAATTCAGAAATTAAAAAACATCACAGTTAATGATATTAAATTTTTTTCTCTATATATGCCATGATTTTGATCATTACTTCAAATGCTCATCCCAAATGGACAGACCTGCCAACCCACCAACATGCCAAAGAGTAGCATCCAGAGCTTTTGGGCGTATCATTTAAGAAATAGGCGTAGCGGGGGGTGGGGGGGAGGAAGAGAGCGCTCAACTGACGGCGTGAAGCGGGGGGGGGGGGGAAGAGAGCGCTCAACTGATGGCGTGAAGGGGGGGGGGGGGGCGGCTACGTGGGGGTCAAAAGGTCGAAAGTTCAGTTTGAGGCTGGCACGCGGAAAAAGCGTAGTTTTTACGGACGAGCGTAGCAGCGTAGCAAGCATGTCGAAAACGTAGCATGCTACGCCTAAATCGTAGCACTTGGCAGGTCTGAATGGATAATCTATTCATTCATCTACAAAGCCCTGTGTAAGCTTCCATAAGTATCCAAAATGAACTGCCACAAATTCATGTCATCAACCATGAATGGGTCAGAAAAGTTTTTAATGAGATTTCTACCTGTACCAACTTGTCTAAATGGCAAGGACTCAATTACTGTAGTATTTCCCATACTGCCTCTCCCCCCCCCTCGGCTGTCATACCACAACTGCCTAGCTGTCAATCAACCCCCAGCTATTCCCTCTCTTCTTTCTCTCCTCTGTCTCTTAGTTCAAATCTCATCGGATGGTTGCTGAATTGAGAACAAAGAGTTTGAGTGGGAAAGTAAGTGAGCTAGCAGCTGGGCAGCAAGGGCAGCAGGGGATGGTGTGGAAATGGAGGTACAGGTGGCCTGTAGTGTTCCAGGATGTCACACATTAATGGTCATTTCCCAGACTCCACCAGTTCATTTCTAGTTGTTTTCCCTGCATATCAAGAGATAGTATACACGTCCATCTCTTTGATATGCCTGTGCAGAGGCTCTCACTATAGTTTTGGGTTTCTCTATGCTAGGGAGGAGAACAGACAACCCTAGCCTTGCCAAGGGGTTGGCTTATTGGCAAGATAATGGTTGGGTTTTTCTATGCTAGGGAGGAGACCAGACAACCCTAGCCTTGCCAAGGGATTGGCTTATTGGTAAGATAATGGTTGGGTTTCTCTATGCTAGGGAGGAGAACAGACAACCCTAGCCTTGCCAAGGGATTGGCTTATTGGCAAGATAATGGACCCTTGTTACTTGCTCACTACAAATGGATCAACTCATTGATTCCAGCCTGACTAACAGAATGAAATGCCTATCAGCAGGACAACTGACCACAGGCATCCTGTCAATCATTTAGCTAAGGTCCATTCTAGAGCTAAGAATCCTTCAGTGTCAGCACAGAAAGTTATGTACACAAAAACTGAATATCATATCCCAATGTATATATAAAACATACATGACAAAGGAATGTTTTATAAAAAGAAATGCATATTAATTGCACAAAACAGATCAAGGACGGAATGTCAGTGCTGCAAATTCTTCATAAAGGAGTATCACAGAATAAGGTATGCTGAAAGGCAATTTGCATCAAGAAACCATTGTTCTCAATACTAATTATCACAAATATTGAACAGATACAGACAATGGTGATGGCTGAATACACTATTTGAAAAAAATCTCCTTTAGTTTAAGGCTGAGATTATATCACACATCTTTCTGAAACTTAAGAATATGAAATATACACATTCATGGCAACAACAAGACAAAAAAAGTTTGAGTAGCTCATTGCATATATCCAAGCAGTCATTCCCACAGTGGGAATATACAGCATTGTCATGACTCGGCATCATCAACAACAAAAACAGGACTTGTATTTATGCAGGTCAATTATCAAGTACTTCACAATTGGCAAGAATAATCACTAAGATGATCAATGTTAAAATGAGATTGAAAAATCAGATGCAGAGGTGAAACATTAAAGCTGACATACAGAAATCTCAGAACTCTTTTCCTGTAACAATAGCCTTGATAATTATTTCTTCAGAAACAGGTTTCCTCAGAACAAACAGAGCCTCTGTGTTACTTCCCTGTTCCAAAAGTCTGTCATGAAATGTAGCACATGCAGCCTTTCAACAGAATTCTTTCCCTGTGTGTAAAGAGAGAAAAAAATTACCCTTGCATGTCCCACAACCTTTCTTTTTCAAAAACTTGCCTTTTTCCAGCCAGCTTTTAGTTTTACCATGAGATACCTTCTGGCATTAAAGATGCACATCCCTATGTATTACACTCAAAGTGTAAGGGTTAATTCATTACTTATCTCCCACAACTAGTATGGCTAAATATCTTCCATACTCAGTCAGACGACTCCATTAGACCGAATCAGGGATCATTAGCATTGCTCTGTCAATACTCAGTCAGGATTTGTCAAAAAAGTCCACAATTGGTAACTACAGTTGGAGTCTGTACAAAGAGAACTCAATTCCTTTGTGAACAACTGGAAACTTTCAGTTCCAATGGTCAAAGAGATGGCTGTCCTTAAGTCTTGACTGGGGCCAGTATTTTCACCCAGTCTGTCCCCTATGTCCACTGTTTTTGTTCCCAATGTCTGCCCCCAGTAGAGACATCAGATACAGAGGGTCTGTAAGTCAGAAGAACTTCTCTTTCTTCGAAGACTGGGCCAACAGGAATCTTCCATGCCAAGCCCTCAGGAGATGGTCTTCCTCAGGTCGGAGCTGGAGCCCGTGGAGCTGGTCTCGCCGCCCTGGATGTCTGCCAACCTGAGCGAGGTCCTGGACCCAAAGCTTGCCTTGGGTTCCATCTTGCTGATCTTCTCCAGGGTGGACAGCACCGGCAGACTGGCCAGGTCATCTTGGGAGGTCATGATGGACAGAACTGCAAGGCAACACGATGGATAATGTGATGGACAGTCTTACATTGGAACATACTGCCTAGATGTCCTCAGAGAAAGAAACTAAGAAAACAATCTTGATTTCTTTCTGTTTTAATATTCAGGCACCACTGAGTGGAGATATGAAGCAGGTAGGCATATTTGAATTCAGAGGAAACGTTTCATTAGGAATTTGTATGGCAATGCATTTTCCCATAAATGCAAAATCAATGGTAAAACGATGACACTTTGTCCAGACACAAAGCTATCCGTCTATCAAATCCTGTCAAAGACATGATAATACAGGTCTGGCTGTGTATACAGCAAGTAAATGCCTGCCTATTGAGAGGAAAATCCCAGGTTAATTAGCATAGTGTGGCATATGAAAATGTAAGGTAAACTATCAAGTCCTCATGAGGATGATTTGTCATCTGCCAAGGGAACTGTACAGTAAGTGTCTTTTGGAAGAACATACCACTGGTCTTGCAACACAAATGTCACTGGCCTCACAGGCTCAACCTTATATCTGGTTAGTGGGACCTGCATGGAACTGTTGTCCTGCATTGGAAAAGGGAATACAAGTAAAGTGCCTTGAATGGTTTGACCTCTCACCTTGGTCAGCCATGTCCCAGCTGTCCTTGTCTGCTGAGTGACTGCGCACATACTCCAGTACTGAGTCCAGATGGAGATTCTGTGCCTGCCGCCTGCACAGACAAAGAGTCAAAGGTCAAGGTGGGGTTTTATTTATAGATTCATTGCCCTATCTGGGGCTCAACCTGCTTTACAAGTGATCATTAGACCACATAATTCATTTATTACTAGCTGAAAACACACCCAGTGATGGCAGGTAGGGCACACATGGTTTGATACTAGCACTATTTCCATTCCCAGTAGAGAATTCCAACCCAATGAGGGCTCATGACCATATGAAGGGTTAATGAGTGTGCCATTACTGCCCTGACCTGGTATTACTCCTGGGAGGAGAGAGGCAATGCAAGATAAGAATTTTCCCCAAAGTCGCAGAGTCAAGAACATCACACCAGCAAGCCACAACTGACCACGGGCAGGTGGTCTAACCAACGGACTAGAGATTCTTAAGGTGCTTCACGTCTTGCAGCAATTTCATTATTTATCTATAGATGTTGGAAAACTTTCACAATTTGCCCACAAGACAAAGAGTCTTTAACTACCTGGAAATGGCCATACTGTGGCTATATGTGTCACGTACAGAAATCCATGGTGTTTAATTTGGATGAAATTCTGTACGTGAATACTTGTGTAATCTGTGGTATTCTGCATTTTTGTTATGTACTTGGATTTTTGCGCCTTTCGGCAATGAATTCTAAAAGGTTTGGGACAACGTCATGTTTTGGAGAGGCCAAGAAAGATGAAGAAGAAGAAGAAGATGATTGACTAAGAAGAAGAGGAGAAGACGATTGATGAAGAGGAAGCAGAAGAAGAGGACGAAGAAGGATAGCAGCACCGTCAGGCTACCATACCGACGCCTGTATCCGAGAAGAAGAAGACGATTGAAGAAGACGGTTGAAGAAGAAGAAGAGAAAAAGAGGAAGCAGAAGAAGAGGACGAAGAAGGATAGCAGTACCGTCAGGCTACCATACCGACGCCTGTATCCGTGAAGAAGAAGACTATTGAAGAAGAAGAAGAGAAAAAGAGATAGCAGAAGAAGAGGACGAAGAAGAAGACGGTTGAAGAAGAAGAAGAGAAAAAGAGATTGCAGAAGAAGAGGACGAAGAAGGATAGCAGCACCGTCAGGCTACCATACCGACGCCTGTATCCGTGAAGAAGAAGACGATTGAAGAAGAAGAGAAGAAGAAGGAGGAGAAGAGGAGGAGGACGCTGGCGGCACCGTCGGCTCATCGGAGAACGACGACTGCATCGGGAGGAAGGGAAGCAGAAAGACTGACGACGGAGTGGATTGGCAAGATGGACAATGGAACTTTGAGTGTTGACACGAGCAAGGATACAGCTGAAGATCCTCTGCAGGATCTCACCACCAAGGTGAAGACGTTTCATTTTATTATTATTGTACTGGTCTGAACTTGGAGTACACCAGAGAGAGAGAGAGAGAGACGCTATCCCCTGTGGGTTTTTGTGTGTGTTTGTGTGTTCGTCTTGTCCGGCCGTGTCTGTTTTGGTAGTGCGATTGAAATCGCCAGAGAATTGTCGGTGTTGGCAGGGCGATTGAAGTCGCCAGAGATTTTGTCTGTTTTGGTAGTGCGATTGAAATCGCCAGAGAATTGTCGGTGTTGGCAGGGCGATTGAAGTCGCCAGAGATTTTGTCTGTTTTGGTAGTGCGATTGAAATCGCCAGAGAATTGTCGGTGTTGGCAGGGCGATTGAAGCCGCCAGAGATTTTGTCTGTTTTGGTAGTGCGATTGAAATCGCCAGAGATTAATTGAACTACAAAGATTCATGTTTTGTATAATTAAATAATTATATTGTTAACAAATGTTTATTTTTCTTTGTCTGAATCTGAGAGAGAAATATAACGGTTGTAACATCAAGCAACCCCAAGACGGTTGTGACATCTGGTGACCCCAAAGACTAGGTTCTGACATATTGGTGACACCAATTTTCTCCAGCGTTCAAAAGCTGTGACATCTGGTGACCCCGACTATTTCATGCTTACTTTTGATGTCGGAGTTTTGAGGTTGCGAAATGTTTGGTCAAGTTTTGCCTCGAAGGCTGAGTAATTGTTCAATGTGAGTTTGTGTTGTGACAGTTGTGTATTTGAATGCCCGCCATCCCGCCCTGTTCATTATCTCTAGGTTTGTTCCTTGTTGATAATTTCTATCATGTCGGAGGAAGATAGCAGGGAGAGTTCTAGGATGAAGACTGAGGAGATGGATGAGGCGCAGCTGTTCGAGTTTTACTCACAGATAGCAGAGAAAATTAAGATGCGGGGTGATAGATTAGCAGACTTTGTTTCTGGTCATGTTGAGAAAGAGTTGCTGCGTCGAGAACAAGTAAAAGAGAGGCAATCAAGATTGGATATGGAACGGAAGCAAATGGAAGAAAGAATGGCTTTAGAGGAAAAGAAATTGGAGCATGCAAAATGGGAACTGCAAGAAAAGTTAAAAGCAAACCCAAACTATCAGGAGCATGCAAAGTCTAGCTACAAACCTACACTTCCCAAATTACCACTCTTCAAGGAGGGAAAAGATGACATTGATGCGTTTCTCTTCAGATTTGAGAATCACGCTAGGGCAGCTGGTTGGGTTCAGTCGCAGTGGGCAGCGTGTGTGGCAACATTGCTAGAGGGGTCTGCGTTGTCTACATACCATTGTTTGGCTGCTTCGGGTGCTCTGGACTACGAGACCTTGAAGAAGAACCTGCTGATAAAGTTTCGGTGTACGGCTGAAGGTTTTAGAGAACGGTTCCGAGCTTCTAGACCAGTGAGTGAGGAAGGCTTCAGTGCATTTGAGATCAAGCTGAGGCATTTGCTTGATCGTTGGTTAGACCTGTCGGAAACTCAGAAAACCTTTGATGCTGTTTGTGAGAGAATGCTGTGTGAACAGTTCCTGAACAGTGTTTCGAAGGACCTGGCCACGTCACTGGGAGAACGCTTAGACGTATCAACTGCGAAGCTAAAGGACCTGGTTGAGGCTTCGGATCGGTACAGAATGGCTCATCCAGACAAAAACCTGGCTAGAACGCCAGAGACAACTGTCCTGGGTAGTGTTGGCGTAGGAGATAGGCACAAGGAGTCATTCAACTTGAGAGGGTTTTCCCAAAATCGGGGTTTTCATAGAGGTCATGGTGAGGGCAGGGGATTTCCCACGGGTCAGCAAGGGAGGCAGGAAAACTCAAGACAGGCACAAACATCAAATCAAAATGTTCCTGACAAGAAACATTACGTCCCTTTCTCAGGTGAATGTCATAACTGCAAACAGAAAGGACACAAGGCGAAGGATTGCTGGTCCAGAAAGAGCACTGGGTGGTCACCTCAAGGTCAGTTGAGAGGTCAGTCAAACTCGGGTCAGTTTGGATCTTCAGCGCTGAGTCTTTTGTCAGCTTCAGGATCTATCTTACCAGTTGTTCAGGGTTCAGTCAACGGCACACCAGCGAAGATTCTTCGTGATACTGGTGCTACTTGTGCTGGAGTTAAGAGGGCACTGGTGCAACCAGATCAGTTCACAGGTCAAGAACAACGGGTTACTCTGTTTGAAGGTGCAGAGGATGTTTTTCCGTTGGCTTCTGTTTGGGTTGACTCACCGTTCTACACAGGGCAGCTTTTGTGCGTGGTCATTGATAACCCATTTGCTGACATTATTCTGGGAAATGTCGATGGTGTTATTCCTTCTGTAGCACAGATGATGGACATGGTGCAGAAAGCTGGAAGTTTGAGGAGGCAGAGGGGTGAGACTGCAAATGTCTTGACACGGGCTCAGACGAAACGGGGTATGCCGGACACAGGGCAATTTATTCGTCGGGGGCCGAGGCTGAGACCGCAGGGACCACGGATACCCATCGCTGATGCCATACGAATGGGACGGTTCCCTGATGGTCAGACGGTACCAGCGGCTGCTCGGCAACAGAGACGCATGGAGGCCGAGGATCGCCGACAGCGGGAGACTGAGGCGAGGGACATCACGGCACGCCACGCCATTGAGTACGAGGAGAAGTCGATGCGGATTGAAAGGGGCCTGGGCCTGCATGCTGACCTGAGCAAGGCCGGCGTGGACTACGAGAGGCTGAGGCGTGAGGCTGCCGCCCGCCAGGAACAGGACCATGCCAACATCCTGAACCTTCAGTCCCAGCTCAAGGACTTCCGCCAGCAGTTCGAGGAGACCACAGAGGCCCACAAGAGGGAGGTCAAGAACCTGAATGCCAACATCCGGGACGTGGCACGCCAGCAAGATGCAGTCCTGCGGGAGCTGGCAGAGCTAAAGACACAGCTGAAGCTGGTAGAGGAGACCCGTGATGTCATCCGCCGTGACCTCATCGAGGTCAACCGCCTGGTCACAGACGACAAGCAGAGGATGGATGTGCTGGAGGAGCAGAAGGCTGGCGTGGTGAAAGAGGCTGGGGAGCTGCGTGCCAACCTGCGTGAGGTGGAGAAGGCGCGCTTGGACGCACGTCGTGAGCTGCGGGAGCTGAGGCACCAGGTGAAGATGCTGGAGAAGCTGACCAAGGAGAGGCAGCAGATGGAATACAAGCTGGCAGCTGCTGAGGCCCGCATCCAGGAGCAGAGTGGGTCCCACAAGCAGCAAACGGCACGCCTGGAGTCTGACCTGGCAGCCAGACAGGCCGCGCTGGATGCTGCTCAACGGGAGGCCAAGCAGAGCAGCGAGATGGACCAGGAGATTGCTGACTATGAGGGGACTGTGATGACGCTCAACAATCAGGTAGCTACAAAGGAGACGGATATCCAGAGGCTGGAGGAACGCAACAAAGCCCTGCAGGAGCAAGCAGACGGCGTTGAGGAGCAGGCAACAGTGAAAACAGAGATGGAGGCGTTGCAGCAGGGTGCCAGGGAGAAGAAGCTAAAGAGCCTGGAGACTGCCAGACAGGAGGCCGAGGATGCCGGGAGCGAGCGGCAGGCAGAGAAACGGAAGCTGGAGAAGCGTGTTGCACAGCTGGAGGTGGGAGGCGTGTCCCCGGCTGCCTTTGCATCCAGCAACTCCGTCCCTGTCAAGGCCAAGGAGGCCAAGGCAGGCGGTGATGATGATGACGACATCGACGTGTTTAGGGACGAGGCTGATGAGGAGGAGTCTCGTGGCGCTAGGGACGCTACATCAATGAAGCGCTTGGAAAGTCTTGAGAAAGAGTACAGGAGCCTGAAGAAGACTCAGGATGACCTGAAGAAGTTGGTGGAAGAAGTACGAAGAAGAAGAAGACGGTGGTAGAAGCACTTCTTTGTGCTGACTCTGATACTGTGCCAACCGGACAAATAACTTTCGCAGAGGGAGACGCAGAGAGAGAGAGAGAGGAAAAAAAAAAAAGTTTCAGCGTGCAAATTTCTTGTCGGCTGATTATACTTGGATATGCACTATTTTAACCAGGAGCGTGTCATATTTTAACATTGAGTTTTTGGGCTGTCGTTGCATTGTGGTGGGTTTCTTAATTCTTTGTGTAAAGAAGCTTCATAGTTTGGCATTATTTGGTGTGTGTACCTATAATGACAGATATAAATATTCTTGGTTGTTTTCTATCCTCAGTCCTGAAAGGTTGATGAGTGAATTTTTTGGGGCAATTATTTGTGAGTGGTAACTGTCATTGGGTACTGAGAGAATTGCTTCTACTGTTTGGAATGCCAAAAACACTTTTAGTACAAGCGTATCATTCTGTTATATCAAAAATGAGAGATAGGAGACTAGTTTAAAAAAAAAAAAAAAAAAAGACAAATTGGCATTTGCTTTTTTTTGTTCCCGGGTAAGGGAGGTGTCACGTATAGAAATCCATGGTGTTTAATTTGGATGAAATTCTGTACGTGAATACTTGTGTAATCTGTGGTATTCTGCATTTTTGTTATGTACTTGGATTTTTGCGCCTTTAGGCAATGAATTCTAAAGGTTTGGGACAACGTCATGTTTTGGAGAGGGAATGACGTCAACGCAGGTTGCTTTAGAAAAAAAACGTCACTACTGATCGAGTGGAGGGAGAGATTGAAAGGTTCGAGGAAGCCGAGGACGTTGGACCAGAGGCCAAGAAAGATGAAGAAGAAGAAGAAGATGATTGACTAAGAAGAAGAGGAGAAGACGATTGATGAAGAGGAAGCAGAAGAAGAGGACGAAGAAGGATAGCAGCACCGTCAGGCTACCATACCGACGCCTGTATCCGAGAAGAAGAAGACGATTGAAGAAGACGGTTGAAGAAGAAGAAGAGAAAAAGAGGAAGCAGAAGAAGAGGACGAAGAAGGATAGCAGTACCGTCAGGCTACCATACCGACGCCTGTATCCGTGAAGAAGAAGACTATTGAAGAAGACGGTTGAAGAAGAAGAAGAGAAAAAGAGATTGCAGAAGAAGAGGACGAAGAAGAAGACGGTTGAAGAAGAAGAAGAGAAAAAGAGATTGCAGAAGAAGAGGACGAAGAAGGATAGCAGCACCGTCAGGCTACCATACCGACGCCTGTATCCGTGAAGAAGAAGACGATTGAAGAAGAAGAGAAGAAGAAGGAGGAGAAGAGGAGGAGGACGCTGGCGGCACCGTCGGCTCATCAGAGAACGACGACTGCATCGGGAGGAGGGGAAGCAGAAAGACTGACGACGGAGTGGATTGGCAAGATGGACAATGGAACTTTGAGTGTTGACACGAGCAAGGATACAGCTGAAGATCCTCTGCAGGATCTCACCACCAAGGTGAAGACGTTTCATTTTATTATTATTGTACTGGTCTGAACTTGGAGTACACCAGAGAGAGAGAGAGAGAGACGCTATCCCCTGTGGGTTTTTGTGTGTGTTTGTGTGTTCGTCTTGTCCGGCCGTGTCTGTTTTGGTAGTGCGATTGAAATCGCCAGAGAATTGTCGGTGTTGGCAGGGCGATTGAAGTCGCCAGAGATTTTGTCTGTTTTGGTAGTGCGATTGAAATCGCCAGAGAATTGTCGGTGTTGGCAGGGCGATTGAAGTCGCCAGAGATTTTGTCTGTTTTGGTAGTGCGATTGAAATCGCCAGAGAATTGTCGGTGTTGGCAGGGCGATTGAAGCCGCCAGAGATTTTGTCTGTTTTGGTAGTGCGATTGAAATCGCCAGAGATTAATTGAACTACAAAGATTCATGTTTTGTATAATTAAATAATTATATTGTTAACAAATGTTTATTTTTCTTTGTCTGAATCTGAGAGAGAAATATAACGGTTGTAACATCAAGCAACCCCAAGACGGTTGTGACATCTGGTGACCCCAAAGACTAGGTTCTGACATATTGGTGACACCAATTTTCTCCAG
Organism: Theodoxus fluviatilis; assembly: GCA_034096865.1. Classification (NCBI taxonomy): domain Eukaryota; kingdom Metazoa; phylum Mollusca; class Gastropoda; order Cycloneritida; family Neritidae; genus Theodoxus; species Theodoxus fluviatilis. The sequence goes on from JAWQFJ010012030.1 coordinate 147,202, forward strand.
CGTTCAAAAGCTGTGACAATATGGTATGTATGAAGTATATACAAGGAAGAAGTAATTCACTATAAAGCAAGAGTAGGAGGGAAGGGGGAGAGAAGGAAAAACAAAATAAATTTTTTAAAGAATAAATAAATAAAGTGGCTTGAACTTTCCCAATAAATATGAAAACACAAATAAACAAGTGGAAACAAAAGCCTCAGTTGTACTGCACCATGAGCATCTCAGAGCAGTTGCAACACTCCACTTACTTGAATTCACGAGTTTCCAACATGCAGGCAATGATCTTGACCACAACCTTCTGCAGGATCGGGTCTCTGCTGCGCACCATCTGCATCAGGCTGTCCTTCAGGTTGCAGTTCCTCAACATCTGGCTGCACATCTGTCACCCACAGACAACAGGAACATACCCTCAGGGGGGACTGGCTGGCAACTTTAGTCATGTCTCAAACGGCAGAACCAGAACCATGGAAAATATGTTGTTGTCGCGGGTCATACTGGAATGTGTGCCTGTACAAAGATTGCAGGCATACTGTCTAAATCTGCACTTCCCCCTTTATAGCTATCATGGGCTGGAGCAACCTCATAAAGGAAGAAAGGGATGGAGAAATGAGAGAGGAGAGATGAAAAAATGAGGGTGGGTGGGGGGGAGAGAGGGGGAGGGGGGGGGAGGAAGGAATGCATTCAAGACCACAAACACACACACTCACAGAGACAAAGAGAAAAGGGGGAAGAAAGACAAAGTGTTACAGTGAAAGGGCATCTCAAAGAGAGAGAGAGAGAGAGAGAGAGAGAGAGAGAGAGAGAGAGAGAGAGAGAGAGAGAGAGAGAGAGAGAGAGAGGAGAGAGAGAGAGGGAGGGAGAGAGAGAGAGAGAGAGAGAGAGAGAGAGAGAGAGAGAGAGAGAGAGAGGGGAGAGAGAGAGAGAGAGAGAGAGAGAGAGAGAGAGAGAGAGAGAGAGAGAGAGAGAGAGAGAGAGAGAGAGGAGAGAGAGGAGAGGGAGAGAGAGAGAGGAGAGAGGGGAGGGATGAGGGCAACCTGTCCTTCTGTCGAATGCCTCTCCTCCTCCAACCACTAATCTCATCTCTCTCTCCCTCAGTCTGTCCCAGAGCTCGCTTCTCTACCTGGTGTGGTCTCTGGCTATGTTCTCACAGTAGGAGATGCTGATGCCAAGCATCTTATGTCCCATTGGCAGTCGTCCTTATATCTCAGCTGTGGCATGACCAGTAGATCTCCTGCCTGTTTTTTTAGTTTGCTAATTCATTAATCATTAATCGTGCAGCAATTACGCGAGAAAAACTCTCACCTGTCTGTTTTCTGCATAGTAGAGTAAGATCTTGGCCACCAGGAGGTCCACCCGTTCATCTCCAGTCTTCAGTGGCAGGCCCAGTAGAATCTCCAGCAGCTCCTCCTGTAGAGAGGGAGACAAGAAAAGAGGGTGGACTATGAGAGCTGACACATCTATGTAGCAGAATAGCATTCATGTATTTTCTGCTGCAGCCTGAAAACCAGAAAACATTGCACAGTCAGAAGGATTGACGAGAGGAATCAAGAAAACAATGCTTGAGAAAATGATTGATTGAGAGAAATAAAAGATATAAGAATTGTAGATAAAGTAGAGCTGAGAGCTACAATGAAATAAAAACCCACATGTTCACCCCGAATTGCAGCAAGCCTGTCCAATTATTTCAAGTGTGGCTGTTAATGACCTCCAATATTTGCCACTAACATGAACAATAGTTGTGAATAACTGAACAATCAAATGCCATATAATACACACACAAAAACAATGATAGTTACTTGTGATGGCTTATGTCACCTCAGTAAATGAATTATAAATGTCCCACTGAGTGCTATTCATAACGAAGGGAGTGAAAGAATGAATTGCTAAATGAATAAATGAATGAATGAATGAATACTGAAAAATAGAACGAACACATACCTGGGCACAGATCATGTCAGAGCTCTGGATGGCCAACAGTTCCAGTGCCTGGAGCGCGAAGCGCTGTGTCTCCACATCTGAACTCTGCACAAGGTGTGTCAGCGTCTGGGCTGTTGAGTGAAACACAGGAAAAAAGTTGATGCACCATGTGTTGACAGTTCTACTATTCCACTCTGTCTTGCCTGTACAGCACAGCATTTTCCCCCTCACAGAGCAAGCCCACTTCCCACATTCTTGGTGGTGACTTTTTTCCTGAATCATCTGTACCTCCTCACCTCCCTAATTTTCCATCACACATCATTCTTCTAAGTCACATGTTGTCTGCCTTGCGTATTTTGCAGAGGGAAGTGAAATTACACACAGCGTCTCCCTACCTGGCAAGTTGCGGGCCGCCAGCTGTTGGCGGATGTCGGCGTTGAAGGACAGCTCCAAGAAGATGGAGGCCACGGTTCTCTGGCAGTAGAGAGTTCCTTGGTAGGCAGCATGGCTCAGGTCTTCCACACTTTGGAAAGGAAGCATATTTAAAGGAAGGTGTTAGTGTAAAAAGTATGAAGGCATGCAGACACCTTCCGATCACAACGACGGACAATATCAGTGAGGTTATCCTGAGCGGGGGTTTGGTGCTGTGGCTCAGGCCCTGCTTGATGTGGCTTTACTGCCATTTTCTGTCCATGAGGTGTCCACTCTGCAGGAGACAGCACAGCCTTGCTGTTCTAGGACCTCCCACCTGTCCAGTCCCGCACTACCCCCACTATGCTTTTCATCCTGTCTTGTGATGATAGAGGTATCTCAATATTTTCTATACATGCAAGCTATCACTATTTTATCCAAACATATGAATCTTTGATTCATTGTCTTGGAGTGAACTGCTCTGACATAAACTTCACTTAACAGAACCATAAACAGAACAGTTACAAATGGCAGCAAATTGAATCAAATCACACTAATTTAAATACAATGAAATAGAAGTCATTTTTCAAATAATTAATCACATTCTAATTTCCTCCAATACTTGGTAAATTTACCATGCATGTAAACACAATTTGCACACCAGGAATAATCTATGCCTATTTCATTGGCATTTAAATGCAAACAACGCCCCAGCCTCACCCATGGTCATTGATGACGGCTCCCATGTTCTCTTCGGACTCGGAAACGACGGTGTAGATGGCAACAGCTGCTTCCTGCATGACTCTGGCACTCGGAGAGTGGAGCACTGCCGTCAACGTTCGCATGCCACCCATCTCCACAAAGTTGTCCTGCAGCAGCAATTAGTAGCATGAGGGTGATGCCATGTGGTGATGCAGACCTCAGATAAAAACTGATGATTTCTGTTTAGATTTGGGTCTTTAAATTGAATGTGAAGCTGGCTTATGAAGTAGGGGGTCAAGGTTACGAACAGCTTTAGATTCAAGGGCAAAAAAGTAGTAAAATGTTGCCAAATCTCCCATCTTTGAGTCAACAAGTGAGTTGAAGCTATTGTCCACATCTGCTCGACTAAATCCCCAGAAAACATGACAATATCTATACTGCTGAAATGAAACTACAAAATTAAACTCAAGCTAACAAGTTACTGCAGAAATATCAAGAATATGTGAATTAAAAAAAACACAAACACTAACAGCACTAACTTTACTTGGGTGCAGGCACAAAAGTGGTTTACAGAGCAAATAGATGGCACATAGCCCTATGTACCCTTAACCTCCCCCACCCCATCCCCTCAAACATCCCATCCCCTCAAACATCCCAACCCTTCAAACATCCCAACCCTTCAAACATCCCAACCCTTCAAACATCCCAACCCTTCAAACATCCCAACCCTTCAAACATCCCAACCCTTCAAACATCCCAACCCTTCAAACATCCCAACCCTTCAAACATCCCATCCCTTCAAACATCCCATCCCCTCAAACACCCCAACCCTTCAAACATCCCAACCCTTCAAAGATCACAACCCTTCAAACATCCCAACCCTAAAAACATCCCAACCCTTCGAACATCCCAACCCTTCAAACATCCCAACCCTTCAAACATCCCAACCCCTCTAACACCCCAACCCTTCAAACCCCTCTGACACCCCAACCCTTCAAACATCCCAACCCTTCAAAGATCACAACCCTTCAAACATCCCAATCCTTCAAACATCCCAACCCCTCTAACACCCCAACCCTTCAAACATCCCAACCCTTCAAACATCCCATCCCCTCAAACATCCCAACCCTTCAAACATCCCAACCCTTCAAACATCCCAACCCTTCAAACATCCCAACCCTTCAAACATCCCAACCCTTCAAACATCCCAACCCTTCAAACATCCCATCCCCTCTAACATCACACCCCTCCCTTGTTATTCAGAAATAATCATGGGTATCATCTCATTGCACCATTTTCTCTCTGCATTCTGGCTGCCACAATGTGCGCAGTGGCAGAGACCTGTGCTGCAGCCAGCTGATGAGAGTGGTCAGCACTGAGGTCAGGATCTTGAAGGCTCAGCTACCATGTCATCTGCATGAGCACTACTTGCCAGCCACAGCAGCCACAGACCTTGGGAGCACCCCATGAAAAGCTTCCAGGGTTCTGTCTGAGACAGCTTTAAAACTCTCTTGTATAAGTATGGTGAAGCTAAGAAAGGCCTCAATATTTCGCACTTCTTGTCACAGACTGCAATGATCAGAACAAACACACCTGTGTCTCACCCTCCCTTGCTGCTCAGCATCCCAGCTCTATCACATGATCTCTGCAAGGAGCCCAACAAGTGAACTACACTGACCCTTCTCACGCTGGGACCCTGCTATGAAGGGAAAAGTGGCAAGCACTGGCACAACAGTGCTGCTGAGTTTTGCTGCTTTGAAGTCATGGCGGGTGTGCCAAGTTTTGTGTCTATAGATGAAGGCAAGAGGGCTTTAAGCACTGGCACAACAGTGCTGCTGAGTTTTGCTGATTTGAAGTCATGGCGGGTGTGCCAAGTTTTGTGTCTATAGATGAAGGCAAGAGGGCTTTAAGCACTGGCACAACAGTGCTGCTGAGTTTTGCTGATTTGAAGTCATGGCGGGTGTGCCAAGTTTTGTGTCTATAGATGAAGGCAAGAGGGCTTTAAGCACTGGCACAACAGTGCTGCTGAGTTTTGCTGATTTGAAGTCATGGCGGGTGTGCCAAGTTTTGTATCTGTAGATGAAGGCAAGAGGGCTTTAAGCACTGGCACAACAGTGCTGCTGAGTTTTGCTGATTTGAAGTCATGGCGGGTGTGCCAAGTTTTGTGTCTGTAGATGAAGGCAAGAGGGCTTTAAGCACTGGAAAAGTCCCACCATCGAGCAGGAGTTCATGCTCAGCATTGCCAGGACTGGTGGGCCTTGACAAAGCAGGCGAGTGAGACCTTTGAAAGTAGCTGGTGAGACAGTGCCACCAGTACCAGGAAATGCAAGAAGGCATCACCACACACCTAAGGGACAGCAACGGTTCTATTGTCAACACCGCCCCCCCCCCCCCCCCCCAAGTGTGTGCATCCAGAATAGGACTCACCCGCCATGCCCAATCCCATGCACAGCACATATTGAAATGATGGTCAACCATAGATGAAAGTGAGAGTTATGCAAGTGACCCACACAAGCCTTCAGCCACAGCAGTGCCCATACCTGAATGGAAGGAATGGTCAGCAGTTCCCCTAGGGCTTCCAGGGCGTGCTCCTGTGTTGCCTCATCTCTGGACAGGCTCAGCGCAATCAGCACATCCAGACTGAAACAGAGGCACCGTAGTTCAGTAACACAAGCCCTTGATGCTTTAGAAAGTACTGCAGCATGGTGCCGAGGCAAAAGCAGCTAGAAAGGGGGGAAAAACGGGGGGGGGGGGGGGGAAAGACAGAAGAAAATAAGTGACGCAGCAGGTGTGTGTGTGTCTGTGTATGTGTAAGAAGAGAGGGGAAAAGGCTGAAAATATGCATATTCATCCAAGTGTGTGTGCATGCAATACACCAGTGGGAATGATAGTCTATGAATGTTGGGGGTGGGTGGTTGTGCATGTGAGTACTAATGTATACCATGTATAGCGAACTCTCCACTGGCCAATGTGACAGAGGGGGACCAAAGAAAAGCTACAAAGACTGCCTCAGGAAGTCCCTCAATGCTTGCCACATAGACCATTGCCATTGGTCAACACTTGCTGTAGATAGTGACACCTGGTGGCTCATCATAAGTGGGGCAGTCGCCTCCTTCGAGAACACCCATAGGGCCTCCATAGAAGAAAAGTGAAATAGGAGAAAGAACCAAGCAGCTGCAACCGACCAAACCTTCCCCTGCAACTAATGTTACTGGACCTGCCTATCAGACTTCTAAGTCATGAGCGGGCCTGCAGAGGACGTGGGCCATGACCTTCCAGATCTTCGTTAAACGAAGCTGTCGTGTTATCATGTTTATCACTTGGTTTCGCCTACGAGTTTATCACTTGGTTTTGTCTACGCATTATGCGCGCATGCGCCGGGAATCGTCGGGCGCCATGTCCTAGAACACGCGGAATTATACTGTAAGAAGAAGTAGTAAATTCTCAAAGTTGAAATACTAACAAGCCTCCAGTCTTTATTGATTGAAGAAGTACAACGCTCGGAACACAACATGGTGGCAGCGGTAAACGCAACAGCGGTAAACTGTGAACAGTGCGTGTGCTGAACTGAGATCAAAATCCAGTGTGTCTCGTTTCTAGAACCGGTTTCACGTGGTACTGGTCTAAGGAGAAACAGTGAAGATGGGTCCGTTCAAGCCTCCGGAAAACTTCGACTTCAGCAATCCTACAGCATGGCCCGAGTGGAAGCAACGTTTCCAGCGATTCTTCACGGCTTCAAAGCTGCACAAAGAAGACGCGGAAATCCAGATAAGTACTCTTATCTACGTTATGGGTGCAGACGCAGAGAAGATTCTGACGTCTTTTCAACTGTCGGAAGAAGAAGGAAAAGTCTACGCGACTATTCTGGAGAAATTTGATGGCTACTTCATTCCGCGAGTAAATGTCATTCATGAAAGAGCCAGGTTCCACTCATGCAACCAGAAGCAGGGGGAAACCATAGAAGCCTACGTGAGAGAATTGTACGATCTGGCAAATCTAGCACAGATACCGAACAAAGACGAAGCAATCCGAGATCGTCTTGTCCTTGGAGTTCTTGATCGCGAGCTCTCAGAAAAGCTCCAACTGACACCGACACTGACACTTCAAGATGCCATCACTGCAGCACGACAATATGAACAAGTAAAGACACAGCTAACAGAGCAACGCCAGACGATCGATGCAGTCCACAGCTGCAGAGGGGCCAGTGGGGGCCATCACAGAGGCGGTAGGCGCAGCGGTTACAACGGTAATCGAGGTGACAGATCCGGCAGTCATCATCCACAGAGCGGCGGCTCTGGCCATAGGGGCGGCGGTCAGCAGAACCAGCATACCAGTGGCAGTCCACGCGGCCGTGGAAATCACTTCTCGCAGAGAGGGAGAGGAGGTTACTCATCATCATGCTCAAGATGTGGTCGTCACCATAGCAACACAGAGATCTGTCCTGCACAGGGAAAAAGGTGCAGAAATTGTTCAAAGCCAAACCACTTCGCAGCAGTATGTAGAAGCAAATCGATGCACTCAGTGGAAGAGCACCACTACGACTACTACGACTACCAGTATGAAGAAGGAGGAGGAGAAGAAGAGGACGAAGTACACAGAGTGACACAAGAAGAAATCTTCATTGGGCCAGTGAACAGTGGGACCAACAACGAACCACCGTGGACTACAGTCTTGACAGTTGAAAACAGCAAAATCACGTTCAAGATCGACACAGGGGCAGATGTGAGCGTCATTTCGGCAGCCCAGTATAGCAACATGAGTCCACGACCACAGCTACGGAAATCTAACACGATTCTGCGCAGCGCTGGCGGCGTGATGGAGTGCCTGGGACAGTTCGAAGCAGTCACCAGAGTCCACGATAAGCCATTCCCACTTCGGATCTTTGTCGTGAATTCGAAGACCGACAATCTTCTCAGCCGAGAAGCGTCAACAAGGATGGGTCTCGTAAAAAGAATCGACACCATCGACAGGCTACCCTTCGGTGCACTGGATGAGAAACCAGTCGACTGCACCCCAGTGAAAATATTGCTGAGAGACGATGTACAACCTTACAGCCTACACACAGCGCGCAGAATACCAATACCACTGTTGGAGAAAGTCAACAAAGAGTTGGCCAGGATGGAAGCCAAAGGCATCATAGAAGCAGTGACTGAACCTACAGACTGGTGCGCTCCCATCGTACCAGTACTGAAAAAGTCCGGCGACGTGAGGATTTGCACAGATTTCAAGAAGCTCAATCTGGCTGTGAAGCGGGAGAGGTACATCCTTCCAACCCTCGACGACATTCTGCACAAGCTATCGGGGTCAGCGTTCTTCAGCAAGCTCGACGCGACTTCAGGCTTCTGGCAGTTGCCTCTCGACCCTTCGACAGCGAAGCTCACCACGTTCATAACCCCAACATCCGGGAGATATTTTTACAAGAGACTCCCTTTCGGAATATCCTCAGCGCCTGAGATTTTTCAACGCACAGTCGAAAACATCTTGAAGGATCAGAGCAACGTCGTCTGCTTCTTCGACGATATCCTCGTCTACAGCGAAGACGAGCTGTCCCATGAGCGCCACCTGGGCGGCGTCATGAAGAAACTAGCCAGTGTCAACCTCAAGCTCAACCCAGACAAGTGCGAGCTGAGAAAGCAAGAGATCGAGTTTCTTGGGCATCGCATCAGCAAGAACGGAGTCTCTCCAGATCCGACCAAGGTTGAAGCCATCACCAACATGCCAGACCCCACCAACGTGACGGAGTTGAGGAGAGTTCTGGGCATGATCAACTTTCTGGGCCGATACTTGCCGAACCTGTCGACAGTACTGCGGCCAGTGACAGAACTTTTGGAGAACGACAGAGCCTGGTCATGGGGGCCAGCGCAGATCAAAGCCATGAGTGAGGTGAAGAAGATGCTGACGTCAACACCCACACTTGCCTTCTACGACCCAAGAAAGCCCACAACAGTGAGTGCAGATGCAAGCAGCTATGGAGTAGGTGGAGTCCTGCTACAGCAATACCCTGACGGAATCCTCAAGCCGGTAGCGTACTGTTCACGTACCTTGACACCCACTGAGCGCAGGTACGCACAAATCGAGAAGGAAACTCTCGCAGCTGTCTACGCCTGTGAGAAGTTCAGCCGCTACCTGGTTGGCCTGTCCAGTTTCAAGCTAGAGACGGATCACAAGCCTCTCGTCCCCATCATCAACTACAAGAACCTTGAGGACACCCCAGTCAGATGCCAGAGAATGCTCATGCGACTCATGAGATTCAACCCCATCGCAGAGTACGTGCCGGGAAAGCAGCTCGTCGTGGCAGACACTCTTTCTCGCAGCCCACAGAAGTACAAAGAAGAAGATGTGAGCAGAGTGGAGCTACTCATCGAAGACGTGGCAGACTACGTCGACAGCGTGAACCTGTCCTGGTCCTACCACATGCCGGACAAGAAACTGAAAGAACTGGCAGAAGAAACCAAGAAAGACAGTTTGATCCAAGCAGCATTACACTACGTGCGAGAAGGATGGCCAGTGTACGCGTCAGATGTTGAGGAAGGACTGCGTGATCTCTTCGAAGTCCGCGGCGAACTCAGCGAGAACAACGGCCTGCTCACCAGAGGCAGCCGCATCGTGATACCAGCGTCCATGAGAGATGAAATCCTAGCAAGGATCCATGACGGTCATCTCGGCATCGTAAAGTGCCGTGAGAGAGCGAACGCAGCGTGCTGGTGGCCAGGAGTCGGCACGCGCATCAAGCAAATCGTCCGCAACTGCAAGCACTGTCAAGAGAAACAGGCTGCTCAGCGAAAAGAACCACTCATCGCAACAGAACTACCAGATAGGCCATTCCAGAAGTGTGCAGCTGATCTTTGTGAACTCAAGGGAAAGCAGTACCTTGTACTGATAGACTACTTCTCAAGATACCTCGAGATAGCCTACCTCAGAAACATCACCTCTTCAGAAGTCATCGGGCGCCATGTCGAGTCCTAGAACACGCGGAAATATACTGTAAGAAGAAGTAGTAAATTCTCAAAGTTGAAATACTAACAAGCCTCCAGTCTTTATTGATTGAAGAAGTACAACGCTCGGAACACAACAGAAGCAAAGTCATGACTAATGCATGAGCGTGGGTGTGCGTGTGTGCCACAGAAAAACACGTGACAAATACAAGGGATAGCAACAACCAAGAAACCTGCAGTACATGAACACTTCCCTCTTTTCACAAATGCAAGCTTTCATGCCCAACAAAATTTTACAAAATCTTTACAATCTGAAGTTTGAGATAGTCTCAAAAAGTATGGCAGCAGTGCAGAAAAATATCAGTACAACAAGCACAGGCTCTCACCCGCCCTCTGCCACAATGAGGAACTTGTTATCGTCACTGGAGGCTGCCATAACAGCCAGCTCATAGGACGCCTGCCTCTTCTCCTTCAGCCTGAGGAGATAAACAAGAATTCAGTCATGTATCCGGTGCAGAGCACATTCAGCACAATGATGTATGTGAGCCATTTTCTAAAACTATCTTCAGAAATCCAACTTTAAAGGGATTCAGCAATGTTCTTTAACAGTATTGAATGAATAAGGAATGACTGTAGATTAAGAAAATGCAACTCAATACATCCCAAAGCTGCTGTAGTACCAATGCTATATAATATTGACAAGTTAGGTTGCAATTTTTTTATATCTGGGCAAATTAACGACAGCTTCTCTCCTCTCTTCCCCCAACCCCCCCCCCCAACCCAACCCCCCCCCCCCCCCCCCCCCCCCCCCCCCCCCCCGAAGAACATAAAATACAACTCACTTTCCTTGCTTGGCAGACAGAATGACTTTCTCAATGTCTCTCTCTTGCACCAGGAACGCCTCAATGAAATCTCCAACCTGAAGTTTAAAGCCAAAGTCTTGTGATATTCTCATACAATCAGTAGTCATTGAAGAAGTGGTAAATTAGCTGACTACAGAATAATAATCTCATGGAGATTGTATGCATGAAGGCACTTTGCAGGTCATTTCTCTTCAAAAAATTTCATTATTTTTCTCAAAACCTGCTGATCTACATTTGAGACAGCAAAATCTTCGGAGACACCAAAATCTTCGGAGACACCTTTTTCAAGATAATCTGCAGAAAGAGGTCAGGCAAACTTTTCAGCAGCAATCACTACACCCCCTGGTAGCCCTTATCTTCTCTTGTTTCCTAAGTCGTCAATCCTTTAGGAAAGACTTTTGCATCCTTACAGGGTGCACTGATTGGTGCACTCTTTCATCATTGTGTCAGGATCCACACATGAACACAAAGGCAGAACATGATCCTTTTATCAATAAAATGTTCAATGCATGTGTCTCAGAAAATAAATACCAATGCATTCCAGTTAGCTTCCACTGACAGGCATGCCAGAGGGACGACAACTCTCCCTTCCCTCACCTCCACCTTGAAATGGCCAAAGAAAATCCAGCTGTAGATGGAGGTGATCAGCAGCAGGAGAGCATGGAAGACACACAGCACGCCAGTGAAGACGATCTGTGGGGAGCAGTCCCCCACAAACATCCAGTTGGGACAGCCATGGTTCTGTAAGGAACAAGACTGATGGTGCAGTCCATTGCACAAAAATGGATGATCAGCTTGTTTTGTTGCAAAAAGTTTTGAGGTTATCCCTGCATTCCATCGTACTATGCTTCATCTCTGTTATGAAGTGTAGCAGGTAAAGGTGTTTTGATTGTTTGTTATTTTAGGACTTAAAGAGTACATCATCATTAAATGTTCAGGGTTTTGGAGGCCCTCTTTGGATACAGGAATCCCAAAAATGAATTCACATTCGATTTTATTCCTTTTGATCAGTGAGATGACTTAATAAAAGCTTTGGATGGATTATCATTGATATTCGAAGGAAGATAGCCATCACCAGTCATAAACTGATAAAGATAGGTTAAGGGAAAACCCAAACTGAGTGTCGTCTGCTACTTCATTACAGGCAGGGGTATAAATGCTGACATTTACTATCGACATCAAACCATAACATGCAATCCAATCTGCCATGGTGATGAGAGTACTAAAATATGAATTTTTTCTAATTTTGATGGCAATCTGCACATCTGTGGCTGTAAACTCCATGGTTGGAACATGTTTACCTAGCAAGTCCATGGAGTGACTTCCCTTTAATTCAATGTTTATTATGAGCCAATCAAATGTGACTATGGGCACTGTATTTTCATTGTTGCTAGGCGCAGCAGGTGGTGCACTCTAGTGTGAAGCAGTTAGTGCACCCTCTGAGATGCTCCAGCTGCTGCACAGCATTAACAGAAAGTTAACCTCTGCCACTGGGTGAGAGGTCACTGCAGGAATGCTGGGATAGGTTTGCTACCCTAGCTGAGATGTAGCTGAGATGTAGCGGAGTGCAACAGAACTCAGGGTTTGTTCCCCCCTTTCAAGGGAGACAAATCTGCAAGCCATAGAGTGGATTTTCAGTAATTACAGGCGATGCAAAGAGAGCATAGCGATTCAAATGTGTGAAATGCAACTAAAGCCATTGGACATGACACAACAAAGCGATGAAGCAGCAAGCAAATTGTACATGCATGAAAAAAGCATCGCTCCTCAAACATCCAGGGATATATTTGCCAAGTTAATGAGCATCTATCAATCAACCTATCAGAAAAAAGCTCTCCAGAGAAACCACCGGGTTATATGATAGTAACCATGCAGTATCATGTAGTTCAGGGGGACCAACTCATGAAAGAAGGCTGACTTCTACAATAAGTAACATTGTCACTGTATATCTGTGTGTGTGTGTGTGTGTGTGTGTGTGTGTGTGTGTGTGTGTGTGTGTGAGTGTGTGTGTGTGTGTGTGTGTGTGTGTGTGTGCGTGCGTGCATGTGTGAGTGTGTGTGTGTGTGTGTGCGTGTGTATATTTGTGTGTGTGTGCATATGTGTGTTTGCGTGCATGTGCTTCTGTGCATGTGTGCGTGCATGTGTGTGTGTGTGTGTTTGCGTTCATGTGTTTCTGTGCATGTGTGTGCGTGCATGTGTGTGTGTGTGTGTGTGTGTGTGTGTGTGTGTGTGTGTGTGTGTGTGTGTGTGTGTGTGTGTGTGTGTGCGTGCATGTGTGTGTGTGTGTGTGCTAAAAAGTTGTGTGCCTCTATCTGCCTACCAGTCAAATTATTCATCCATTTCCATGTCCATCAGTTTGTCCTTCTGAGTATTTCGCCATCCCCCACCCCACCCACCCACCCCCCAGAAAAAAGATCAAATTTGAGTATAAAGACTGCTCAGAAAATTATCACACAACGTCATGTATAGAAATTAGAATTGCTCCATCTCTGTAAGCACATGCATGCACACATTACATATTCTAAGAGCAAATGAGTGCATTGCTTACCACAACCTTAATCCACTGCGCAGAGGCAAAATACAAATCCACAGCCATGAAGATCAGAGCAAACACTCCCAGGATTCCACAGTACCAAAACCTCCTGAGAACAGAAGAAGCAGAAAGTGTTAAACAACAGACAGGACAAAATGTGACAAAACAAACCATCTAATTGTGTAGGAATACATGCACACAAATCTAGTATTCAGAATTTCCCCTCAATTTCAAGGGCACTGTCTGTAAAGGATATTTGAATACTACTTGCATCATCACCACCATCCCCACCACCATCATAATTATCTCCTCCCCCTCCTCCTCCTCCTCCTCCTCCTCCTCCTCCTCCTCCTCCTCCTCCTCCTCCTCCTCCTCCTCCTTTAGCATCATCATCATCTCAATCACAACAATCACCATCATATTCATCAGTATCATTTTCACTAACACCACCAACATAACCTAACAATCACCACTATCATAATCACCACAATCATCACCGCTACTGCTACCACCACCATCACTGTTTTTATCACCATTATTGCTACATCTGTCATCATCACTACCATCACTATAAGTGCTTCCATCAACACTGTCATCGCCATTATCATCTTTAACATCATCGTCATCATCGCTGTCGGCATCGTCGTCGTCATTGTCATCATCTCAGCAGCAGCAGCAGCAGTAGCATACTCACAAATGAGTGTTGTTGCCCACAAATCCTCCGAGGCGGGTATAGGTGGGGGCAAAGATGGCTGCCAGAAAAATACCCACTGCAAGCCAGGCTACGGAGTACCAGTAGACTGTGAACACTGACAGCACTGTGCAGATGGCGTGGATGTAGAGCAGGGCCTGAAACACAGGCAACGCAAAGGTCAAATCAGACAAGCACTGAAGTCACCATGCATCAACAGATGGTATGCACGTTTATCCATACATGGTAACAGACGCCATGCATGTCTATCTATACATGGTAACAGATGGCATGCATGTTTATCCATACATGGTAACAGATGGTATGCATGTTTATCCATACATGGTAACAGATGGCATGCATGTTTATCCATACATGGTAACAGATGGTATGCATGTTTATCCATACATGGTAACAGATGGCATGCATGTTTATCCATACATGGTAACAGATGGCATGCATGTTTATCCATACATGGTAACAGATGGCATGCATGTTTATCCATACATGGTAACAGATGGCATGCATGTTTATCCATACATGGTAACAGATGGCATGCATGTCTATCCATACATGGTAACAGATGGCATGCATGTCTATCTATAGATGGTAACAGATGGCATGCATGTCTATCTATAGATGGTAACAGATGGCATGCATGTCTATCTATAGATGGTAACAGATGGCATGCATGGCTATCTATAGATGGTAACAGATGGCATGCATGGCTATCTATAGATGGTAACAGATGGCATGCATGGCTATCTATAGATGGTAACAGATGGCATGCATGGCTATCTATAGATGGTAACAGATGGCATGCATGTCTATCTATAGATGGTAACAGATGGCATGCATGTCTATCCATACATGGTAACAGATGGCATGCATGTCTATCTATAGATGGTAACAGATGGCATGCATGTCTATCAATAGATGGTAACAGATGCCATGCATGTCTATCTATAGATGGTAACAGATGGCATGCATGGATATCTATAGATGGTAACAGATGGCATGCATGGCTATCCATAGATGGTAACAGATGGCATGCATGGCTATCTATAGATGGTAACAGATGGCATGCATGTCTATCAATAGATGGTAACAGATGGCATGCATGGCTATCTATACATGGTAACAGATGGCATGCATGGCTATCTATAGATGGTAACAGATGGTATCATGGCTATCTATAGATGGTAACAGATGGCATGCATGGCTATCCATAGATGGTAACTGATGGCATGCATGGCTATCTATAGATGGTAACAGATGGCATGCATGGCTATCCATACATGGTAACAGATGGCATGCATGGCTATCCATAGATGGTAACAGATGGCATGCATGGCTATCTATAGATGATAACAGATGGCATGCATGTCTATCTATAGATGGTAATAGATGACATGCATGGCTATCTATAGATGGTAACAGATGGCATGCATGTCTATCAATAGATGGTAACAGATGGCATGCATGTCTATCTATAGATGGTAACAGATGGCATGCATGTCTATCTATAGATGGTAACAGATGGCATGCATATCTATCTATAGATGGTAACAGATGGCATGCATGGCTATCCATACATGGTAACAGATGGCATGCATGGCTATCTATAGATGGTAACAGATGTCATGCATGGCTATCTATACATGGTAACAGATGGCATGCATGTCTATCTATAGATGGTAACAGATGGCATGCATGTCTATCAATAGATGGCATGCATGTCTATCAATAGATGTATGCATGTCTATCAATAGATGTATGTATGTCTATTAACTAAATGTATGCATGTTTATGAATAGATAGTATGCATGTCTATCAAAAGATGGTGGTAAGCATGTCTATCAATAGATGTATACATGTCTATTAATAGGTGGTGCGCATGTTTATCAATAGGTGGTATGCGTGTTTATCAACAGATGGTATGCATAGGTGGTATGCATTTCTATCAATAGATGGTGGTATGCATGTCTACCAATAGATGTATGCATGTCTATCAATTGATGGTATACATGTCTAACAATACATGGTATGTATGTCTATCAATAGATGGTCTGCAACTCTGTTGTACCAAAAGCACCTGAGATGGCTGGGGCATGTCCAGTGAATGCAGGACAGGCTCACCCCAAAGACTTCCTGTGTGGCTATCTGCAATCTGGCTACAGGGTCCTGACCAATCAGCCACCCACAGGTTCGCTAGAGAGATGTTTGCAGACAAGACGAAAGACTTGCTGACCACTGCAGCAATTGGAAAGGCCTTGCTGACCACTGCAGCAGTTGGAAAGGCATTGCTGACCACTGCAGCAGTTGGAAAGGCACTGCTGACCACTGCAGCAGTTGGAAAGGCCTTGCTGACCACTGCAGCAGTTGGAAAGGCCTTGCTGACCACTGCAGCAGTTGGAAAGGCACTGGCAGAGAGCACCATAGGAGGGTGAGGTTGAGAGGAGCCAGCAGCTGAAGGTCAGGAGGAGTGGGACAAGGTGGCGGCAGCAGACTCAAACTTCCTTTCATCCCCTACAGTTTTTCTGTGGAGGGTGTGGCAGAGACTGCCATGCCAGAATTGGACTCTCTGGTCATTCCAGGCCATGTCCTTGAGTCATTGGATCGACCAAGGTGCTACCATTGTCTTTCAAGACAGATTGCTGTCTATTACTACTACTACTACTACTACTACTACTACTTCTACTACTACTACTGCTGCTACTACTACTACTACTATGCTTGTACAGCGGGGACTGAATAAGAATTACAAACTAGCCTCAGATAGGGTACGCTGTGAAGACATATTTTTATATACTTGTGAACATTGTGGAGGAAATAAAATGATACAATCAAGGCTCAGATATGTTGTAAATGAAGAAAAAAATAGGCCTCAAACAGTTGTTTTCAGCTCTGAATGTTGAGATGGACAAAGGAATACACTGAAATCCACTGCAAGTAATGATGGACAGAGATGTGTAGGTATGCCTGCTCCCAAGAAGCTAGGTAGCAACATATAATTCCATTTAGCTATCAATATCATGTGTTAGCACAGGCATTCCTTTTTCAAAATTAACAAAATGTGAATCCGTCTTCCTCCTCTTTTTCTTCCTCTTTCTCTTCCTCTCTATTCTTCTTTCTCCTCCTTCAGCCTTTCACCAGCCCATCCTCTGTCCATCCATCTTATTTATCTTTTTCCCACTTAACCTTCTTTCCCTCTTCTTGCAGTCTTCTTCCCAGGTGCCCAGTTTCCTCCTACCTTGAAGTCCAGAAGCAGCTTTTCTTGACGGTTGAAGAGTCGGACCTCACGCTCCAAGGCACTTCGGACATCCAGCAGCTGACCGTGACCCTGACTGGGCTCAGAGTCAATGCTGCTGTTGACTGACCTCAAGTCTGACATAGACTGCAAATAGTCATTGTCATCATCATCATCATCGTCGTCATCATTCTCATCATCATCATCATCATCATTATGACCAATGTCCTTATCCAACTCCTTCTCTTCCTCATCATCATAATCATCATCATCACCATAACCAATGTCCCCATCCTCCTCCTCCTTCTGTTCCTCATCATCATAGTCCTCACCTCCACCTCCTCCTCCTCCTCCTCCTCCTCATCATCATCATCAAAACAACAAGATAATGAAACAATAATGAGGACAATACAATTACAGCAATAACCAAGGTGACAACATATTTAGACAACATCCTGACCAATGACAAGAACACTATATGTTAGAATAACGACAATATTATCTTGTTATCTTTTTTACACAGCACCCATTTTTATTGTACACATATTCATGAAAAAAGCTTTTAGGGATTCACAAAAACAATGACAAAAGATTAGTGTGCCAAGTCAGGAGCACCCAGGATCCTTCCCAGGTGGTCACACCTGAGTAAGTAAAAATACACTCCACACCTGGTTAAGCAAGCCTGACACTACAATACACCCCACACCTGGGTAAGCAGGTCTGACACTACAATACACCCCACACCTGGGTAAGCAAGCCTCACACTACAATACATCCCACACCTGGGTAAGCAAGACTCACACTACAATACATCCCACTCCTGGGTAAGCAAGCCTCACACTACAATACATCCCACTCCTGGGTAAGCAAGCCTGACACTACAATACACCCCACACCTGGTTAAGCAAGCCTGACACTACAATACACCCCACACCTGGTTAAGCAAGCCTTACACTACAATACACCCCACACCTGGTTAAGCAAGCCTGACACTACAATACACTCCACACCTGGGTAAGCAAGCCTCACACTAGTTACAATACACCTCACACCTGGGTAAGCAAGACTCACACTACAGTAATTCCACACCTGGGTAAGCAAGCCTCACACTACAATACACACACACACACCTGGGTAAGCAAGAATACATCCCACACCTGGGTAAGCAAGCCTTACACTACAATACACCCCACGCCTGGGTAAGCAAACCTCACACTACAATACACCCCACACCTGTGTAAGCAAGCCTGACACTACAATACACCCCACACCTGGGTAAGCAAGACTCACACTACAATACACCCCACACCTGGGTAAGCAAGACTCATACTACAATACACCCCACACCTGGGTAAGCAAGACTCACACTACAATACACCCCACACCTGTGTAAGCAAGCCTGACACTACAATACATCCCACTCCTGGGTAAGCAAGCCTCACACTACAATACACCCCACACCTGCGTAAGCAAGCCTCACACTACAATACATCCCACACCTGGGTAAGCAGGCCTCATACTACAATACACCCCACACCTGGGTAAGCAAGCCTCACACTACAATACACCCCACACCTGGGTAAGCAAGCCTCACACTACAATACATCCCACACCTGGGTAAGCAAGCCTCACACTACAATACACCCCACACCTGGGTAAGCAGATCTGACACTACAATACATCCCACACCTGGGTAAGCAAGCCTCACACTACAATACACCCCACACCTGCATAAGCAATCCTGACACTACAATACACCCCACACCTGTGTAAGCAAGCCTCACACTACAATACATCCCACACCTGGGTAAGCAAGCCTCACACTACAATAATCCCACACCTGGGTAAGCAAGACTCACACTACAATACACCCCACACCTGGGTAAGCAAGCCTCACACTACAATACATCCCACACCTGGGTAAGCAAGCCTCACACTACAATACATCCCACACCTGGGTAAGCAAGACTCACACTACAATACACCCCACACCTGTGTAAGCAAGCCTCACACTACAATACATCCCACACCTGGGTAAGCAAGCCTCACACTACAATACACCCCACACCTGGGTAAGCAAGCCTCACACTACAATACACCCCACACCTGGGTAAGCAAGCCTCACACTACAATACACCCCACACCTGCGTAAGCAAGCCTGACACTACAATACATCCCACTCCTGGGTAAGCAAGCCTCACACTACAATGCATCCCACACCTGGGTAAGCAAGACTCACACTACAATACACCCCACACCTGGGTAAGCAAGACTCAAACTACAATACATCCCACTCCTGGGTAAGCAAGCCTCACACTACAATACACCCCACACCTGGGTAAGCAAGCCTCACACTACAATACATTCCACTCCTGTGTAAGCAAGCCTCACACTACAATACACCCCACACCTGGGTAAGCAAGCCTCACACTACAATACACCCCACACCTGGTTAAGCAATCCTGACACTACAATACATCCCACACCTGGGTAAGCAGGCCTCATACTACAATACACCCCACACCTGGGTAAGTAGGTCTGACACTACAATACATCCCACTCCTGGGTAAGCAAGCCTCACACTACAATACATCCCACACCTGGGTAAGCAAGAATACATCCCACACCTGGGTAAGCAAGCCTTACACTACAATACACCCCACACCTGGGTAAGCAAGAATACATCCCACACCTGGGTAAGCAAGCCTCACACTACAATACACCCCACGCCTGGGTAAGCAAGCCTCACACTACAACAATCCCACACCTGGGTAAGCAAGACTCCCACTACAATACACCCCACACCTGTGTAAGCAAGCCTGACACTACAATACATCCCACTCCTGGGTAAGCAAGCCTGACACTACAATACATCCCACTCCTGGGTAAGCAGGCCTGACACTACAATACACCCCATGGCCGTGATTTTTGTTCAATTATCACTACAGATCACATGAAACTGCTCAAGAATCTTATTTTACTCATCCATTCCCACATCTGCTCAAGATGAACATACATCCTGTCTCTTGGACAAAGGCACCATTTTGATGAGGGCATTGTCTGGGATGTCATAGTCCTGGAGATTGTAGGCATCACGCAGGAACTGCCCATTGTAGCGAAGTCGGAACTGATGGTCCTGCTTTCCCATGTTGTACAAGAAGTGCAGCAGCTGTGCTCGCACTCGTGCGACCTTGTCCCTTGGAGACACCACGACAGGAAAAGTCCTCAACTGATTGAAAAGAAATGATCGTTAAACATTACTGATGGCAGAGATACCATTTTTCTTTCAATATCACCTGTGTCTAGGTCTCTAATTATTTCAACTACCTTCAACAAATCAACAACTACTGGCGCTACGCAGACAGACATATCGTCATGTTTCTGTATTAGTACGCTTTAGCGCTTCCTCTTCATGGGGACATTGACAGCCTTTACTTCCCAAAACCTGTGTCACCACTAGGCACTACGTATTTGTCGATTGTTGTGTATCATACTTATAGGACACTTAATAACATACGTATTCACACACTTTCTTCTAAACATTCTTAAAGTAATCTAGCATGTAGCCAAATGTTCCGCTTCCTCCTGGCTGCGAGACAGTGACAGCACAAACTCATAGAGAAAATAGCGCGCGGGTACCTGTCTGCTTTCGCGATATCGGGAGTTGGGCCTTGATGACAGAAGGTGCCAAAAACACTTTTTGTATGATGAGATAATACGTGACAACCTTTCAAGATTACATGTATAGTAGTTACTCACCGGAAAGGCTTTACTTTGGACGTACAGCAGCATGGTGACCGATGATAACAACTAGATATTTTTCATTGTGTACACAGTGCCATGGAAGTGACGTCACGCGGCAGCCACACGAGACTTCAGACAGGAAACGATACTTCAGCCATTGCGTTTCGATCAACAATCTCATTCATCGCGTTTGACGAAGAAAACCTGGAAGAAAACTTTTTTAGCACCAGAAGCTCTCACAAAGATGCCAGACTACCTAGGAGATGACCAGAGGAAAGTGAAAGACGGGGAAGAGAAAGACGATAAGCCTATCCAGTGTGAGTTAAAATAATGCCGCATGCAATGTGCAAGTCATTATTTATTGCTGCGACTGCTTTAGTTCACAGTTTTTCATGGTGCAGACGCTGAAGATTCTGACAACAATTGTACTCCTTTCTAACTAAGCAAAAGCCCTAGCGTTGCACTACGTGAAGCCTTTCATTAAAATCAACAAATTCAAAGCTCTAATTTCATGTGTATGCTGAATTGTAAAAATGTTCCAATGTTTTTTCACATGTCATTTGGCGATAGACTCTACTCTAGAGATACGAATTTGCCAAGTAATCGACGGAAATATAAAAGAGAATTCCGTCAGCTTACAATGCCGAGCGCACTTCATTGAGACGAATTCGGCACCGGGTTAATATCCAAGGTCTGCGGTTTCATGAAATAAGATATTCAGTACTCTGAGATGCTTTGTTATTTATTTTTCTCCATTGTTGACCGTACTTAGTCTAACTTAGTGGGTCAGTTTATGCACTTGTTAATATATTGGAGTGGATTATTACGCTAATGCAATTGTAGTTCATGCCCCATTGCTATAAAAAAAGAGCAATGATAGTTATTAAAAAAAATAGAAATAGAAGTTGGGTGCTTCTGTAGTTCTAATGGCAATATTTGAAAATATGATGAGACACGTCAATTTTGATTCAAGTTTAAGTTTTGTCTAATTCTTTCTTTTTTTCTGCAAAGGAATGGTTGGTGGCTGAAGATTAATAAGTTTACAATTTAATCTCAATTGTCTGTTTCTGTTTTGCAGCTTTGGATGAAGGAGACATAGCCCTGCTGAAGACCTATGTAAGTGCTTCTCTGGTTTGAAATACTTCATCCTCATCTTGATATATCCTAGTGCAGTCCTAGTGCCGGGAAGAGAAGCCCACCCGTGGTAGGGGTCGGTTGGGAGTAAGAATAGGTCTGCATGTCTCCCTATGCGTTTTGTAAGAGACAAATAATTAGAATAACCGTGACTTGACTTGCTCTTATAATAACTGCCTCTTAACTCATTCAAGGCGCAGAATTTCTAGTGCGTCTGTCCCCTGGAATCGCAGGAAAATGGACCAAGTTTGAAAAATTGTAGTAAAATAAATACTGTAGCTACAAATCTAAACTTGGTATGGCTAGAAAGGTCTTTATTTGCCAAAACTAGCCAAATGCTGCACTTTGTCAAGCTAAGAAAACACTACACTTGCCATGAAAGTAAGTAGAGTCACTATTTTGAAAAAAATAGGTCCTTGACCCAGCTCTCTTTCTCATAGTGCCCACTGCTTGTTTCTTGGTCTAGAGCTCTAAAAAAAAAAGTGAACTTCAAAACATGGCACAAAAACACACTGGAGAAATTTTGTGATGATTGTGTGTATTAGTCCTGAGTTACAACCAATATGAGCCTACAATGAACTACCGAGCAGCTGATGGCGAGTTCGACTTAGTTTCATCCTCGCTCTGATACCTCATCATTAGCGAGAGGAAAATCACTACTATCATCATCATCATGAAAGGGATCATCACAAAAACACACTGGATAAATTTTGTGATGATTGTGTATATTAGTCCTGAGTTACAACCAATATGAGCCTACAATGAACTACAGAGCAGCTTATGGCGAGCTCGATCTCATTTCAGCCACATTGACAACTTCGCTCTCATCCTCGCTGTCTGATACCTCGTCATTAGCGAGAGGAAAATCACCACTATCATCATCATCATGAAAGGGATCATCTACATCAGTTCCTATCTCATACAAAGCATCCACTTCAGCATCAGAACCCTCCTCTATAGCAATTTCCACACGCTCACCCAACCTCGCACTGCAATCGACGCTACGCCGCCATCGCTGTTTACTTCGCGCCTCGTAGTGCATTGCTGATAAAATTTATGG
The DNA here is from genome assembly GCA_034096865.1 of Theodoxus fluviatilis. NCBI lineage: Eukaryota > Metazoa > Mollusca > Gastropoda > Cycloneritida > Neritidae > Theodoxus > Theodoxus fluviatilis. The sequence goes on from JAWQFJ010012030.1 coordinate 170,439, forward strand.
TCTGGCCGGGAAAGATCTGTGTGTGGATCTAAAGCTGGCAAACCATAGTACAGAGACGAATTCAAGACTAGACTAGTTCCATATACCATATTTTCCTTGTTGTAAGCAGGCAAAAATATGCTAATGTGGTAGCCTCTATTGAGGCTACGCGCCGCCAACGACTATGTTCGGCGCGTAGCCTCATATGAGGCTACGCGCCGCGAATGAGTTAACCCTCAGGTAATGAGTATTCTTGTTAACTCCAAGCACCCACCAGCACAAAACACAAACACCATACATGGAAGCTGTAATCATTTATCTGTCGTATCCTAACATTTCATGATGATTGAAGCTCAAATAAGAGAATTATTGACATTTTTCTATAACCAGCCAAGTTTTTGCATTTCTGAGCTGGCAACCCCAGGCAGGATCTGCTGTTTTGAGTTGTCAGTGACAGTCAGAAAAGAGTTAATGATCCATCATTATCAACTGCCTTTAATAGCCTATAAAGGCTGATATGCCATAGAAACTGGTTGTTTTTCATTCATTAAATCATTCATTCAATCATCCATTAATTCAATCATTCATTCATTCATCCTCATGGAAGGGCAAGCCGCTTGTAGCCCTTGACAAGAAGCAGACAGAACAGGCTACCTGCAAGGAGCAGGAGCTATCTGATCTTGAGGCACCGAGACTCTGCTGCCCAGAGCTCATGAGTTCCACTGTCGGACACTGACAGTAAATTTTGGATTGTTTATATATAAATACAGCCTATGAGCAGATTGAAGAAATGTTCATTCAATGTTCATTCAAAAACAGAGCGAGAGAGAGGGGGTTAGGGTTGATCCTCTGTGTGTGTGTGTGTGTGTGTACTTATATGTGTGTGTGTGTGTGTGTGTGTGTGTGTGTGTGTGTGTGTGTGCACTTATGTGTATGTGTATGTGTGTGTGTGGTCTGAACAGTATGGGGCTTGGTTTTTATTTGTGTATTTATTTTTCTTTGTGTGTGTTTACTTGGCATGCTTGTTGTTATTGCAGGGTGTGGGTCAGTACAGCAAGGCCATCAAAGGGGCTGAGGAGGACATCCAGTCCTACCTGAAGAAAGTGAATGAACTCTCGGGTAAGCCTCAAGAATCGAGTTGAGACTCTACTTAAACTGAGGCAGTTTTGATGCCTGAAGTAAGTGGGCATGCATGCAAAGATGGCACATTGCAGCACACTCTCAAGTGGACATAACCACAGCCTGCCTCAGGCACTGGCACCTGAATGCAGGCTGCTGTCCCATCTTCGGCACCTCTGATGTCGTCATTGAAATTGATAGACCACTATGCCATGTCTTCATGTTGACCTGTGTGAGTCTGTGTGTGTGTGTGCATGCATGCATGTGCATGCATGTGTGTGTGCACACGTTCGCTGGCATGTGTGCATGCTTGTGTGTGTGTGTGTGTGTGAAATGGGTTCTACATATGTGCATGTACATATGCATGTGTCTGAAAAGATTGGTTCATCCCATGTTTGTGTATTGACTACAGGAATCAAAGAGTCAGACACGGGATTGGCACCGCCCGCCCTGTGGGACCTGGCCGCTGACAAGCAGACTCTGCAGAGTGAGTCACCTTCTTTCTCTCTGGAGATAAGTGTGTGTGTTTCTCCTGCACCTCCTGCCTGTCTGTGTGTCCTTTATGCAATTCTGTGTACCTCGTGTCTGTCTGTGTATTGGGCCTTATTTTTTCCATGCCTACTGTCTGTTCCTTCTGTGAACAATGCTTGAGTTTGCTTTGAACTGCATACTATACACTCCATCCCTTTGATCAACTGGGCTGTTTGCTTGCCCTTTCTCATTTTGGGCAAAAATGATACACACCATTAAATTGCAGTCAGGGGTGTCCTTGTTAAGAATATTATTGAGTGAATTGAATCGTTTGAGAGAGAGAGGTTGAGAGAGACAGAATTTGTCTGTATGTAGTCATGTATTTATATGCATACATATGTACACTCATGATTGCTTTCATTGTCAGTATACTTGTCTACATGCATGTACTGGATTTAAGTCTAGTCGTAGACTTTTCCTCATCTTGGTGTCCCTAGTAATGCACATGACTGTTATTTTGAAAGTAAAGGAATACCATCTTAATCATGTCACCTTGAAAAAAGTTGTCTGTAATTGTCCTCATGCTGTTTCTGAGCTTTGAGGAAAAGTCACCCGCTGGTTGTTTTCTTCATTTTCATTTTCTCTCATCATTACTTCAAATGTTAAGTATTTGTTTTCAGTCATGTGTGCATGTGACAAATTCTTTAATGTAAAATTGTGCTTTTTCATCATATGGGATACTTTGACTTCAGTAAATCCTACAGGTAAAATGGTTATTCTGAATATTGTTGTTGTCATTGTTACAAGTTTAATTGTAGGCCAGGATATGAATATGAACTGTATGTAACCATGAGCCAGTAAGTTTGGAAACTTGGACACTGTGCATTCTATCATTTATCTTTATGACTGTCATTTATCTGTTCAGGTGAGCAGCCACTGCAGGTAGCGCGATGCACTAAAATCATCAACGCTGACACTGATGATCCCAAGTTTATCATCAATGTGAAGCAGTTTGCAAAGTTTGTGGTGGACTTGGGAGAGCAAGTGGCACCCACAGACATCGAGGAAGGCATGCGTGTCGGGTCAGTGGCGTCCATCATCCTATCTCACCACTCTCCCTCTCTCTCTCTCTCTCTCTCTCTCTCTCTCTCTCTCTCTCTCTCTCTCTCTCTCTCTCTCTCTCTCTCTCTCTCTCTCAGGATAGATGGATGGGGTTGCTATTTAATCTCACAGCCTAAATGGATTGACTGATGGCTTTATGTTACTCAGACAGGTCTTAGCTGAACTGAAGCATGTATTAATAAACCAGTGGCTTTGATAATATGTCCCATGTAGTTGTGTCCCATGTTGCTTTGCTCTGGCCTGTGTCGCCATTTCCATACCACCCCTAGCCACTAGCGAAAGCATGAACTTCCTTCTGCATTTTCCTCTTCTGAGTTTCTGTTCTAAATGAAACGATAACGTGATGACCATGTGATAGGTTTCCCGCAACAAACAACAAAAAGTAATTTCTCAATTTAGAATAAAATAACTCTGTGTTTGTCTGTGTGTGCATATGTATGTGTGTGTGCACATGTCCGTGTGTGTGTGTGTGTGTGTGTGTGTGTGTGTGTGTGTGTGTGTGTGTGTGTGTGTGTGTGTGTGTGTGTGTGTTCTTTATGTTAAATATATTGGAAATTTTTTATGACTTGGGCTGGGGTTTTCCCCCAAGTTATTTGCATAACTAAAAGGAACACAGTGATTTTACTGTACTTTTAACCTCTGTGTCCCATTGCCAGGGCAATAGGTTTTCACAAATCATTTAAGACAATGAGTCATTGATAGGAATGTAATCTTATTGCTCTTTTGGATTTCCATCTGTAATACTGAAACTGCCTCTGTGTGTGTGTGTGTGTGTGTGTGTCTCGTGTGTGTGTGTGTGTGTGTGTGTGTGTGTGTGTGTGTGTGTGTGTGTGTTCATGCATTACCAGTGCCTGTGCATACATGCAAGCATGCATGTGTATTTATGTATGTGTTCTGTACTTGGCTGCAATGCACCAAATGGTCAGTTCAGTCTCAGTGTAAGATTTCATCCAGGTCAACATGACCCATATGCTCATTTCACACTGCCTGGTTTGTGTGTTTCAGGGTGGACCGGAACAAGTACCAGATCCACATACCCCTGCCCCCCAAGATAGACCCCACAGTCACCATGATGCAGGTAACTTGTTGGGCTCCTCAGCTCAGGCCTTGATGGGCTGGTGCACTGCTGCTGGAGGTAGTTTTTGTTTTTGTTCTATTTCCACTTCCCCCTATCCCAACCCCTCTCAAATCTGATACAAACATAAACATGATGGAGTATTGGTATATTCATTAATTTTTAGAATTAATTTCAAACTGTGCTGCCCCTTGTTGGTTGGGGGTAAGAATAGACTCGCTGTGTCTCCCTACAGGATTCATAAAAGTGAAATACTAGGGCAATCATGACTTGTGCTTACTCCAAGCAGTTTCATTGATTTTGTGATTGATGGCCTTACATAGCCTACAAAGGCTGATAGGGCGTAAAACTCCATTCAGTCATTCAAACTGTTCTGAACATTGTACATTGTCAAGAATGTGACAGATTTTGATATGACGGCATGTTTGCCATTTTGATTTGGGGGAGGATAATGTTTTTCCCTCTTTCTAAAAGCCCTCCTTCACTCTGCCATCTTGGCCCCCCCCCACACACACACACACACACCCACACACACACCCCACCCCCACCCCACCCCACCCCACCCCACCTCAGATTTGTATAGACACTTATCTCCCTTTGAAATCAAGTCCAAAAATTGATAAGGGAGATAATTCATGTCACCATGAGGCATGTTAGTGATATTTGACAGTCATAATAAATTTAAATAAATTGTTATTGTGGATTATTTGCTCAAATATTTTTTTTAATAATGGGGGGAATGTTTGTTTGTGCATTTGTTTTATGGAGGAGTGGAGATGTGTGTGTGTGTTTGTGTGTGTGTGATGTGTGTGTGTGTTAAAAATAATTTTTTAAGCAGACCTGCCTACTACTACGGTTTGACCGTAGTTTCTACGGAATTTAGCCCAAAACTACGGACTACGGTCAAAGTTTTAAAAATACGATTTTTTTGTAGTTCGATATTACGGAAAGTGTAAGTCACATTTCAGGTTAGGTTCGCCTGATGACATTGTTTAGCCGTGCGTGAATTATGCATTTCCGGTTGTCGTTTTTCGCGCATGCGCGCTCTTCATTGTAGAATTGGAAACCAAAAGTGAAAGATGTCGTCGCAGGCAAAAAGACTACATGAAACTTCCGAGTCCGACACGGACAATGAAACCGCGGACTCTTCTACGAGTAAAACAAAGAAGAAGAAGAAGGCTCCAATGCAAACTTTTCGGCCCCATTACTCGGAGAAGTATCGAGTTCTCACTCGCAGCGAAAAAGGTGCTGAATTCGCGCACTGCAGTGTTTGCTCGTGTGACTTTACGATTCGACATGGCGGAATAAATTATTGCAAAAGGCATTGCGAAAGCAAAGCCCATGTGGATACAGGGTTCGTACAGGTCATGAAAAACCTTAAAAGTACTTAGATTTTGACACCCCTTTTTTAAGGCCTTAAAAGTCCTTCGAAATTAAAGTTTTCTATCAGTTTACTAGCAAGGTGCTTAAAAGTCCTTCGAAAATGGGATTTTCCTTGAAATAATTTCAAAGCAGTACTTTAGTTTAAGAATAACTGAGAAAAAAATGACATTTTCATTTCGATGTCGCCAACAAAGCGTCTGCTACCAGCATTTTTGCAGAAGGGAAGCGACTCTGACCCCCTATATGCAGGAGTGACCTCCCCTGATAAATTTACCTCTTGCTAGTTAGTGGTGGTGGCTTGTGCCGGTGAAACTTGCGCCATTTTGGAAACTGAAAGATGCCTGGAAGGTGTTTATTCAATGATAAGTGGTTGGAATCGGCCGAATTCAGAGAGTGGCTGCAACGTGATCCAAAGGGAAACACCCGGAAAGCTTATTGTTCAGTGTGCAAAAAAACTTTTGATGTTGCTGCTGGCGGTCATTCTTCTGTACTGGCGCACCACAAGGGGGCAAAACATGAACGTTTTGTAAAAGCTTCAAGACCTGCCGTGCCCATGTCCGCATTTCTCGAAAAGACTGGGCCTTCAACTTCAACTGTAACCCATGCTGCGACTAGTAGTTCTACTGTCAGTACCAGGCCTTCTTCTGCTCAGCCATTTTCCAGCACAGATACTTTGAAAGCTGAAATAATCTGGACATTGAAAGCGGTCAGCAGCCACTACAGCTATAAATCATGTGAAGACAACGGCAAAGTGTTTGCAGCAATGTTTCCTGACAGCCAGATTGCAGCCAGTTACAAGTGTGGAGAAAGGAAGTCGTCATACTTGTCAACATTTGGAATCGCTCGCCATTTCTTTAATGAACTGAAGGACAGAGTGAAATCTGAGACATCCTACGTCTTGTTATTTGACGAGAGCCTGAATGATGATCTGCAGCAAAAGCAGCTGGATATCCATGTGAGGGTGTTGGGAGAATAATGTGGTGGCGACAAACTACCTTCGTTCAGAATTCATGGGGCATGCGGCAGCAGTTGACCTTCATGAGCGCCTTGAGCCCGTGATCCTCGAGTTTGGTCATCGCAAGCTTCTGCAGCTATCCATGGATGGCCCTAACGTGAACTGGAAGCTATATGAGTAAGTTTTATTTTGAATTAACAATTTCTATTTTTGTTAATAGGCCTATATGTGTTTACTGCAACTGTTTTTATTTTTATTTTTGTTTTTAAAAAATACACTGCTTTATCATTTCTTAATCTGGTTAACTCTTTCATTGCCACATGTGATAGACATTGCCTTTCAGCAAAGAAGTTTGTTCTTTTTAAGAAGCAGCACTTCGACATTTACTATGTTAGATGTTAGAGGCTGTAGACATTATAATTTATGCACTGCAATATATAATTACTAATTCTGATATTATTGTTTAATTTATGATTATTATTATTTTTTTATATATTTATTAATTAATTATTTTATTGCTTGTTTTAATTTGATATATTTGTTATTTTTTAGGGGCGTACATCACTTTTTTGTTTAAAATAGGAAAGAATGAAATGAGTAAATAATAAATGAAATATTTATTTTAAAAAAATGAAGGGGAAAAAAGAGGAGGATGGAGGACCCCAATAATGTGTTATAAAAAGGAGGTATGTTAAAGTACACAGATCAACTCCATCACTAAAATAGGTCTATGTTTTATACATGTTTATGTGTCATAAATGACTTAAATTTACTTTGTTTTTAAAGAATGATGATTAAGATAGACATGAGTAAGAGAAAAATGTGTGTTTAGTGTGGGGTATGTGTGTATTTAAAGGGAGAAGCGAGTCAGAGATCCCTCAGTTGTTCTTTATAAAGTTCGTAAAATGTCCTTTAAAAAGTCCTTTAAAAGTCCTTAAAAAGTCCTTACTTTTTGTGGACGATAACCTGTATGAACCCTGGGATAAATGTGTGCCTCACCCAACTTCAACAACAAAGGCCATAACGAACTACTTCACTCAAAAACCCAAGGAAAGTGGACCGACAGTGGAGCAGGTCACGCGCGCAGAAACCATCATGGTGGAACTGTTGACAGAACTGAATCTCCCATTTACATCAGCTGACAAGTTCACAGAGGCCTTCCCAAAAATGTTTCCGGACTCTCAAATTGCTGCGAAGTTTGCCTGTGGAAGATCCAAAGCTACTGCTGTTGTGAAGAAGCTGAGCAATGGTTTTCAAGAAGAGCTCATCATGAGAATGAAGAATGATCCTTTCACGATCTCCACTGATGGTAGCCAGGACACTCGGGAGAAACTGTTTCCATTGGTGGTCCGCACAGTAGACCAGGAAACAGGCCAGGTTCATTCTGAACTGTTATCCGTTCCAGCTCTAAGTGATCGAGCCACAGGTGAGTCACTTTATTACAAAACATAGGCCTACTGTCTTTAAACTTTGTCATGCATCTTTGCAACAAAATTAGAGGCTGGAAGATCCTATCTAACATTTAAAGGTAACAGTGATTGACATGACTGTACTAATGTTACATCATGTCACTCTACTTTTGTTCTGTTCAGTGTGACTGTGTAGTCTTTACTGCACACATAATTGAGAATGTAAAGCGCTAGAACTCAAATGTCAAATAGGCACTATGACTATAAAAATAGCCATTATTATTATCAACCAAAGGTGTGTGTTGTCATTTTTTTTTTTCCAGTCCTTTTTGTGTTTGCCTTGTCTGTGGATTACAAGTGTGCCATGTATTGTTTCAGGTGAAAACATTTTCAAGCTTATTGATGATGTTATGACTGACCATGACAGCGAAGGGAGAGAAGTTGTGAAGATACCTTGGAAGAACTGCCTAGCCCTTGGCTGTGATAACTGCAATGTCATGGTGGGAAAGAAGGCTGGGGTCTACGCATTCATGACAAAGAAGCATGGCAATGTGTATCTGGCTGGATGTGTGTGTCATTTGATACATATTGCTGCACAAAAAGGTATTTTTTATTTATTCATCTGTTATTAAAGGCACTAGAGAACCACCCTGCATGCTAAAATGGGTTAATCCACAGCTACACAGTCTAAAAATGTAGTGATCTACCAATTTGTGCAGTTTAAATCGTAGTGGATTGCCAGAAAAACAGGTTTGAAAATATACAAAAATCTAAAATTGTAAAAATAGTATCTGCGTTTGCGAACATGGATACTAATTTTAGAACAGGAACAATATGATCAGTGGCTAGTCCATGCATTGTATAACTCTAATCTCTTTCACTAAGTTCATTTCTCCTTTTGAATTTGTTATAGTCTGAAGTAAAATCCACTTGTTTCAATGACTGCTTACATCGGCATCTAACAGAAAACTACGTTTGAAATTTGAAATCTATCAAGGGACACAACTCGTCATGGCATGAATGACTGCCAAGAAATCTAACTACATGTACTGTGATGTGGTACTAGCAATTTATTTCTGTGTTTGAATATT
>JAWQFJ010012031.1:0-13362 GCA_034096865.1 Theodoxus fluviatilis
GTAGCAATAGCGTACATATATGACGACTTTCAATAAATGGATAGTAACGTTACCAATACTCACATAGGATCACTAACTGAATCACTCTTCTGGAGGCATTGACGACGACGTTTAAGCGCATAATGAATAAACATTGCAACATACTTTGTCGTTATGTAACCTCCACCATCAATCAGAAAGATAAAACTTCTGGAGTTTACATAATGGATGTATCTTCTTATATCTCTGAGATCTCTATACTTGTCACATTCTAAGAGGAAATGAGCTTCATTCTCTACATGACCTGAACAAAATGGACAGTGTCTCTCTTCACCACTATGCGGATTATGTGTACGCAGACCACTCAATCCAAGTCTGAAGCGAATCATCGAGTCTCGAAAATTTCCTATTTCGATAGTGCTGAGGTATTTTTCGCATTCAAACGTTTCTTTGAGAATGCTGTACAATAGGAAACGCTCACTTTCATTTATTCTACTGTACCAATCCTGTCTAAAGCAGTCTGTTAGTCTGACTTTCAATGTTCTCAGGAAGCTCTTTTCATTGTCTACTCCTCGATTTAGCCAAACAAAGGCAAACCCTGACTTGCACAAGCAATCTCGAACAGACTTTAACCAGTTCATTTCATTGGATGTTGATATACCTTCCAACATGCGGAATGCCTGTTTAGGTTTCATCAGGCATTTTCAAAAGCTTAAACCAGTTGTTAAGAGCTCTAATGGTGCTGTTCACCACGAGAGGATACCTTCCTGTTTCACCATATACCAAGTTAATCGGCGACTTTGAAGAAACGTTTAAGAATCGTTTACACGCAAAAAGGTGTGCTCTTTCAACATTTAACTGCTTCCTGAAACCCCAAAGTTCTGATGCATACAGGAGAGATGGTTGTATCTGCGCGTCGAATAACTTGAAAAACAAGGCAGGCTTACGATTGTGTAATGTCCACATCATCTTAAATAGAGATACAATTTTCTGCTTTGCTTTTACGGCCACACTGTCAAGAGCTACATTTTCTGATAGCTTCGTAGTAAAAGTGAAACCTAGGTACCTGTAGGAATTGACCACTTCAAGCTGAGTTTGGTCGAGGAACCATTTTTCTCCCCGGGCCAGGAAACCCCCTCGGCGAAAAACCATGACCTTGTTTTTTCTATATTGATTCTTAGACCAACACTTTTGGACGCATAGGCAAGGTTTTCAATCTGGGTTTGTAAGCCCACAGGCGAAGTGGATATTAATGCAACATCGTCAGCGTAAATAAGGAAAACTATCTCTTTCTGACCTTTTTGCATCTGTACCCCATGTTTACCATTTTCTCGGACGAATTCTACGACGGAAGTGATGAGTAGGGAGAATAATATCGGGCTCTCCAAGGCACCCTGCTTTGTTCCCGCAGGGCAGTCAAAAAAGGCTGATCTGCTACCGTTCCATCTTACACATGCTTGCACCTTGTCATACATTGATTTCAACATTTGGACAAGTTTTGTGGATATCCCTAATTTTGTTAGTACACTCCAGAGGCACTGGCGATTCACAGAATCAAAAGCTTTCAAATAATCAATAAATGCGACATGAAGCTTCCCTCTTCCACCGCCATAAACATGCTTAGTTATCATGGCATGCAAGGTGAAAATATGATCGACAGTTGAATGGTCTTTACTAAAACCGGCTTTTTCTACACATATTTTGCCGTTATCTTCTACCCAGTTTTGGAGACGATTCGTCAGTACTGATGACAATAAATTGCTGATGACACTTAGCAGTGAAATACCTCTGTAGTTCTGGGGGTCTAATCAGTTGCCACCTTTGTATATAGGGACAATGGTCGATCGGCTCCATTCTTCTGGGAACACTCGTGTATCATAGATTACATTAAATAGTTTGGTGAGGAACGGAATCAGCTGATTTCGACCTAGCTTGATGAGTTCACTTGGGATCTCGTCAAGACCTGGTGCTCTGCCATGACTAAGTTTAGTCACAGCATGATCTACTTCATGAATAGTGATTGTGGCATCTAATTCATCATCATGTTCGTCAGCAACATCTTCATCATCAGCAGGGAGATTTGTCGCGGGAACTAGATATTGATTAAACAGATTTTCAAAATTCAATTTCCAGATTTCTATCTTTATATCTGGTGTTTTTGCTCTTTTCCAAGATTTTTTTACGGATGACATGTCAAAATTTATCACAGAGAGAGAGAGAGAGAGAGAGAGAGAGAGAGAGAGAGAGAGAGAGAGAAAATCATTTATTGAATAGTCCTCGGGCCCATTGCAAATGTTTTACACGAGCAGAACAACAATGACAATTAATTAATTCAAGACCGGTAACCAGTCTTGTCTGGGGCGCGTACGCGGGAACAAGCGAGAGTCACAAGTTAGAACGCGCGAATCATGGCTTTCGTGCTGTCCGCCTTGGCTGCTGCCGTCTCAGGGTCGGCCTGTCTCCATCTCCATGGCTACTGTTGCACTCGCGATTGCTGGCTGGGGCTGCGTCTGGTGGACGTACTTGCGTGGGTCGTCTGTGGGGAGCAGAAGCCATTGTCTGTCTCTCAGGTGAGCATGAGACGGAATCGACCGATCAACCGAAGAGTCCCGATCCTTCATGCCCTGTTCTGTAGTACTCTTGTCTGGAAAAGTCTCTATGCATGACTGGACAGTGGCGCTAACACGTCGGATTTCGCGAAGTATCTCCCTCACTCCGCTTGGAAGGTCATCCTCAGATGTGTTGTCAGTGCAAGCTGGCGACGGTTGATAATCTGTGATGTTAGAGTCCTTCACCTCAGCTGGTTCCATGATCTTGTCCTGGACTCCATCCTGTTCATAAGCCGGAAGGTCAGAGGCCAAAGTTGAAAAGTCAACCGGAGTTGTTGTCGTGTGATGGGACTGGAGAGTAATTTCGGCAGCAGCACAAGGAAGGAGAGAGAGAGAGAGAGAGAGAGAGAGAGAGAGAGAGAGAGAGAGAGAGAGATAGAGAGAGAGAGAGAGAGCTACTTTGATTACTCAGCCAAATATTTTTAAATGCTCAATGAAAGCTGGCGCGCAAAGCCTATTTCAAATTCGTTTACACACAGTCTTACTCATATGTAACAATATTAATAAGTCATGATAAGCTGCAGGAAATCACACATCTTACCTATACAAATACAAACTCTTATTTTCGCCAACCTACAACAACCAACACGCGACCCGATCCCTCACCCCCCACCCCCACCCACATCCCCCCACCCCCACCATAAACCCTAACCCCCGACATCTCCACCCTCACTCTACATCCGACCCCCACCCACACCCCACGACTCTTTAAGGGCGGGACGACTCGTCCTTGATGCGGTAAAACATATCCCAGCAGTCATTATAATAATGAAAGTATGACAGACAGCCATCTTGTCAAGTCGTGTGGCGTTTGGACGGAGAAAGATTTCCCCTCTGACTGGGTCTCTACACCGCTGTGGCAAAGATCGTGTATAGACAATCCGTGGCTGTGGTAAGTAGCGTGTTTCGTGCCAACGTGTGGTCTTAGTGTTCGGTGAATTGTCGTACGGCATGACACACAGCACACGACCAGGTGAAGGCTGTGCCGTGTCCCGTTCCTGGCTTTGCTGACGTGGAGGCGGGCTCTTACCACAGATGCTATACCTGTACATGTATATAGGACCTTTGCTGTGACTGCGCCACGCCTTTGCCACGTCCTGAAGACTCCAGTCTCTGAGGTCTCCCGCTGTGCAGTCTCTGGCTTGAAGTGCTCTCTCTGGTGCTGACAGCAGCTCCCTCTCGCTAGTTTTCAAGACGTCAGCGTTTGCGTTCAAACATCGCAATCGTTAAAGTATTGCTCTCCCTCTCCCTCCCTCCACCTTCCCCTTCCTCCCCACTCTCAGTAAAACACGTCTGTTCTGTCTTGCCTTCCTTGTCAGCCATTGCACTCCCGTGTGCAGTGTAGCACAGAGCCATCCAAAACGACGTTTAGCGCTGTCATTTATTCGGAGGCTACTTGGCCCAAGAGTGTGAATCTTTCCGTGGCGACAGCGTGTCAAAACTTGACATGCGGCTAAACGCAGCTATGCCCTGCCGGCGTCACCGCTTCTGATTGGCCGGTTCGTGTCACGTGACTGTGATAGTTTCGCTGAAATGGTCCAAGTCGGAAACATTCGGAACGTCGTTTAGCTTAAGATTACACCCGAATCACGCGGACCGTTAAGGTGCATGGAGTACAGTACCGCCGAGCAAGACGTTTGTCACAAAACGCAGATACATTAACGCGGCCGGATCTTAGCATAACTCCCTGGGCGTGCGAAGTCAGTCAGGCGGAGTGACGGGTGCGTGTAGCGTGGAAAATAATGTCCCGTTGAAAACAGTGTCCGGAAGTCATCGCAGAGTTATCTGCTCGGCTCTCTCTTTATGCGATTTACCGCTCCTGCACCTGTTCTTCGCATGGAATATATCCCGACAAACGACGCATTAGTTGCTTTACGAGTTTTTGTGGTTTTGGTGCATTTGTGTCGTTTAACACATACTGTAGCGTTCAAAAAAGTTTTTTCCCGTGAAAAGCCGTCTCCCCTGCCGGAAATAATATGGGAGTCACCTCCCTGTAGTCTATTTGTAGTCTGGTTTTATAAAACGCGACCGTTGACTGACTTGGCACGCCCGGGGAGTTATACTAAGATCCGGCCGCGTTAATATATCTGCGTTTTGTGACAAACGTCTTGCTCGGCGGTACTGTACTCCATGCACCTTAACGGTCCGCGTGATTCGGGTGTAATCTTAAGCTAAACGACGTTCCGAATGTTTCCGATTTCGACCATTTCAGCAGCGCCAATAAACGTCGTTTAGCTTAAGATTACACCCGAATCACGCGGACCGTTAAGGTGCATGGAGTACAGTACCGCCGAGCAAGACGTTTGTCACAAAACGCAGATACATTAACGCGGCCGGATCTTAGCATAACTCCCCGGGCGTGCGAAGTCAGTGGCTGCGCTCGATTTGTCCGCCTGAATCCGCCGGCGGGCGAGACGGGGCACCGGCGGGTTTTTTGTTGCGCTCGATTTCTTCAGGTCACATGACCGGCGGATCACCCGACGAACCGCCGGGTCCGCCCTCAGGTTTTCTAAGGCGAACGAAGATCCAAGATGGCGACGACTGACTAGGGTTTATGTTTTGTGACGCTTCGACACTGAAAATATTCGATAATTCGTTCTCCGCTGACTCATGTGTGCCTTAATTTGTCACCTCGCTGCAATCTCCGCTGGACAATTGAAGTAGATTACGATTTTTTTCTTTATTGTGTGCACGATGTGTGGTTGACGGTGAGAAATCCTGCATTAAGTTCGAATTGACAATTCTCTCGCAAAGGGACGTAACTCTACATTCTGACCTCCCTTTGCGTAAAGGAAAATCGCTCGAGTGCGCCGTCTTAGTGTATATAGGGTCTTTGACTGCAGTAGGCTCAGGAGTCACTTATCATGGGCATAGGTAGTGGTAATGAAAATGTTCAATTTACACAATAACCTCAAACCTTACCATAAACCAAGAAGACAGCACATTTGGGCATCATCGCTACCGCTGTCTATAGTAACTTGCAAACACCACAATTGTGCCGCCATGTTGATCAGCCGAAAGCGCTCGATTGGCACGAAAGCTGTCGATTCGCCTGTCACGTGACGGCGAACAGCCGGTCACGTGGCGGCAGACCGCCGCCAGCGGATTCCGGCGGTTAAATCGAGCGCAGCCAGTCAGGCGGAGTGGCGGGTGCCGTCTCTTTTTAGAGTTGAATTTTCAGCACGTCCCGAGCAGATAACTCTGCGATGACTTCCGGACACTGTTTTCAACGGGACATTATTTTCCACGCTACAGTGCGGTATGAGCTGAACACAAATAACATTGTAAATACGCAAACAGAGCCTGCAGTGTCAATAACATCCATTTTCTTCATACGCGCGTGTTCATCAGACGACAGAAAACAGCAAATTTCATTCATTCGCGTATTAGTCTTGGCAGCGTTCAGCGGACGAAGTAAACATCAAACTACGGCGACCATAACGTAAACTTTACGAGTTGCAGACGAAACTATCACAGTCACGTGACACGAACCGGCCAATCAGAAGCGGTGACGCCGGCAGGGCATAGCTGTGTTTAGCCGCTTTCCAAAACTTGTACACGACTTCCTGTGTGGTGGTCAACAGTAACCAAAAACAACATCGGTTGTAAATGAAAGTGGAACGGTGGAAATTAAGTCAATGTGTCGTTGCAAATATGAAAATATTAATTTTTAGAAAAGATAAAATCTTATGATGTGGACTTTGTATTCCTTTTGTGGATGGCTAGATCGTCAGGCTGCAAACTGAATGTTGCCATATCATCACCATGAAACCGTTCTGTGGAACCTCATATTTTTCAGAGATGAATGATGTAAGACGCATGCCATAGAACTTTTTATGTGTATCATTTGGAAGAGACATGATCACTTAGCAGGTAGGAATCATACTTTTTCATTTCGCTTCCTCGATAAATATAAGGCAGCATGGTCTGCATTACATTGCGTTGTGTTATGTAGAGGGGTCATGTTGTCTGCAGGAAGAAGTGCAGCTGAGGACGAATACAAGGAGAGGTCCGTGCAGGGAGGAGAGGGAAGACAGGGGAGAGGGGAGGACTGACAGGAAACACAAGAGGGCCAGGGGGAGGGGAGCTGCTCATGGGTGTCTGTGGAAAAGGCAGGGACCTGTGCAGCGTCCGCCACTCAGGGTTGGGGCAGTGACTGTGTACCTGTGTCCTCCTCCACCTGCAGTCAGCGTCCAAGGAAATACACCCGTGTACTTGCTTTGGCAGTGGGCTGTGCACCACCCAAGCTGTGCGTCTGTACAAACACGACGACTGGCTGGCAGGCTTGTCTGTGTGTCGTCAGAGGCCTCTTTCCTAGTTGTCTATAAAATATGTTGCTTTTGTAGCCGCTGGCGGGGCAGAGTGGTTGAAAAGAGGTAGGGTGTGAGTCACAATTCCAACCATGCATAGGCCTACCGGTGTAGAGTGAGGAGATGTTGCCTCTCTGCGCGATAGTGGTTGGGCAGAATAGCTTATGACTAGAGACGGGCCGCTAAATTTGGTTTGCGAAAACTCAGCATGGTGTTGGCGTAGAAGGGTGGCGATGGGGGCTGAGGAATGCTGGAAAGAGGGTGGAGTCAACACTGAGACACAGAGCCAGGGACACCAAACGACCGAGCTATCTGGAGTGCGCAATAAATCGTTCACTCACGTCAGAGACAGCCCTGTATTTTTTACGCAGGCAGCAAGAGGGTGTATTGAACGCAGTGCAAACCATTCTCGCCACAGTACACTTGCAAGGAAGATCTCATAGTGTTGACTGAGTTTATGCCATTGTTTGTGGGAATCTGAAATATGACTTGTCTTTACTTTAGACTGTGTCTGTCGCTACATTTTGAAAAGAAATTGGGATGGGTTTGGTTGTTGGTGCGTCCTAGGGCTCGTATCCAGAACGGCGATTTATCTTTTTACCACTCGATTTATCCCCTAACCCCGCTTTATCTTGATCGGTTAGATAAGGTACGCTCGTCAGAGGATCCTAGGTTGCGCTTTGCTATATATACTGGTTTCCAGCCAAGGGAGAGCGGAACAGACAGTTGGAATCGTCTGAGTTGAGAGATAAATCGGGGTTAAAATAACTCGCCGTTCTGGATACGGGCCCTGGAGGATACCGTGGTAAAGTTGGGTGACTTTAAACTTTGGACGGTTTTTGTAGCTACGTTTTGAAAGGGAATAGGAATGGGGTTCATCTGTTTAGAGGAAGGGAAGGTAAACGTGGCTGACTTCTGGAAATACAATGGATGTATCGTGGTCCATCTCAGTGTGGTTTCCTGTCCTGCCTTCTGCCCTGTGCAGGCAACGCGGTCCCCACAATCCACTCCATCTCCATGCTCCACGTCCTCCCAGCTCTTCCCCTCCACCCTGTCCTTGTTTGCAGCAGGTCTGCCTTTTGCTTGCCTCACCTCGTAACTCCCTCCCCTCCTCCTGCCCCACCCCCACCCCCACCCCTCGTATTTTCTGTCAGGTCTCTCCCCCCTGACCCCCTCTCTTCCCTGCACCATTCGTCCTCAGTCTCACTCCTCCCTGCAGGCAAGGCCCTGTGGTATGGAGTGGAATAGACCCCCCACGTCTCCCTACAGGATTCGTAACAAGTGAATGGCTAGGGACCTCGTGACTGGACTTGCCCTTGTTTCCACAAACTCTGATGAACTTCGTGATCAATGGCCTTACATAACCTACTAAGGCGGATAGGCCGTAGAACTCCATGCATTCATTCATACATTCATTCATACATCCATTCATTTATTCCGTCAGTCAGTCATTCAGTCAGTGAGTCAGTCAGTCAAGACAGACACTGTTATTAGCGTGCATCAGGTAAAGCAAAGTTTTGGTTACTCAAAACAAAATAGAAAATTAACAAGTGTGACTCCTTGTTACATAATTTGTTACTTTCAAAACATACTGACGTGCTGAATATACAGACAACATAACATAAACACGATCTTCGCAAAAAGGATGAATACCACAGCAAATACTCGGTAGCCCTTCCTAAAAACACACATTAGATATGATCATATGTACAGCATTAGCTGTCTCCACTGTCTATGTGCATGTGCGCGTGTGATGTGTGTCTGCTTGCATGCATGGTCATGTGCATGAGAGATGGAGGTATAAGGAGGAGATGCTAGTAGGATTTGGTTTTTGACTCAGAGAAGCGTGCTTTTGCATAGTCAGCAGCTGATTCTGATGCTGTTGAGTTCATTGCACTCAGTGCAACACAGACTCACTAGAACAACGAGCAGTGATTTGAAGGTGGCAAATTATAAGACTCTCTTCTTTATCTATTATTGTAAGGCTCTGTAACTTATACGAAGTTTTCATATTGTCTGCTCACTAGGTGTATTCTCTCTCTTTCTGTCTCACACACACGCGCCCGCGCGCACGCACGCACCCACGCACACGCACGCACGCACGCACGCACACACACACACACTAACTCACACACTAACACACACAAACACACACACTAACGCGCGCATGCGCGGAACACTCGGTATGTTTTTATTCCACAGCGAGAGACAGATGCGGAGGGAGAAACAGACCTGGCATGTCCCACGACGTCATGGCCTGTGACTTTGAATGAAAAATAAATTGCATGCTGACCGGATTTAACTTGTTGTTGAAGGTAAAGTTCACTCTGTAGGTGATGCCTGTGTCTGTATGGTAGTGTTTATCTAATTTGGAACACATAAAGAACAAAGCAGACGTTGAACACAGTCATTATTGTCTGGTTATTTGCAGATGTTTTCAGTCTTGCTGTCTTGATTTACAATTTCAAGTCATTAATATTAGTGGAAATTGTGCAGAGTTCTTTCACGCATTGAATCATATCTCATAACTTTAGGCTATTTCCTATTTCTGTCCTGGCACAGGGAGAGAAAAGAATGCAAACAGACTTCCTTCAGGAGGACGACGAGGCTGCCCGCCCGTAAATAAGTCTTTGTTGCTTTCAGAAAGCGCCGCCATGGCGACTGGCGGGTCTGACCCTGTCACTGAGCTCTGTGAAGACCTGCTCAACTGTGACATTTGTAATGAAACCTTTGACTATCAAGCACGAACCCCGAGAATTCTGCCGTGCTCTCACTCTTTTTGTGAGACGTGTCTGACGAAAATAACCAAGGATGGCAGCTGCCCATGTCCCAACTGTCGAGAGGAATTCCGCATTTCCAAAAGACTTCCAATCGACACGGTCAGAGTGAAACTGATGGACAAGAGGCAAGAACTGCAGAGCCAGGGGGGAGTGTCCTGCGAGAGCTGCACCGAGGGTGCCAAGGCCACGTCACGCTGCCAGGAATGCGAGGAGTTCCTGTGTGAAGACTGCTGTGCTGCGCACCGCAAAATGAAAAAGTCCAAGGATCACACCCTTGTCTCTGTCACTGAGGTTCTGAAGAACCCTGACAAGTTCCTCATCACAAGCGAGAAATGCGAGCGCCACTCTGGCAAGAATTTGGAAGTGTACTGCGTCACCTGCTCTGCTGCTTTCTGTTCCATCTGTGCCGTCACCTTGCACAAGGACTGCAAGAAACTCGTGGAGGTGAACATCGTCTTGGATGAGAAGAAGAGGGAGGTGAGTCATTCCACGAATTGTTTTTATTCAGCTTGAAAGTTAAATAACTGAAAACTGGTCGATACTGCAGTAGTCACCATACTTTGTAGATGGAGCCACTGACAACTGTTTTTAGTTTTAGTATGAAGACGTGAAAATTTGAGAGCAAGTACAGAAGTGCTTGAGAACAGTAACCCGTATGCACATGCTTCTATCTTTTCCTATTCCTTTCCACCTGTAGGACATCCATGGTCACAGGAGACAACGGCACCAGTTATATCATTCTGGGAATGAACAGAAAGATCCCATAGACATATATTTTGAAATGGAAGTATTGAAGTAATGTGCTGCTGGTGCTGCAGTGTTTGAAACTTGCCTGTGGTCACTCAAAAACGGGACACGTGACTCTTTGTGGGCTTGAGATGATCCATTGTGAAAGTTTTCAAAATGTGGGCGTGTGTGTATTCGGCTGTGTTTAAATAACGTCACAGAACAGTCATTTGTAAGTGTGCATGACAAAACAAGGCTACAGTCGCAAACAGGGGCAAAATGAGATATTTCAACCCCAATATTATTCATGCAGTCACACGTATTCCAGAAAGAGCAGCATTTTCATAGAGGACATCTACTTTTTTACAGTAAAGTTCAGGAAAGCCATTACATGATATAGCGCGAAGATGAGAAAAGTCGACTTTTATCGGCAGTTGCTCAAACATGGCTTTACCGACTTCAGCCTTGTTTCTCACGCACAGTCACATTTACGGAGAGCCGGTGCAAGGGGATTGTATAGGGCAAAACTCACGGAAAGATGTGGAATGGAGCACACAGCACTCAGACTTTCACCACTCCTTGGAGAGTGACTAGACACAACACGATGTAGGCAGCCTAGCTCATCAAGAATGCATTCTAAGATCGCTGTCAGTTTATCGCAATATCGTTCTTACAAGCCGCGTTCAGAATAATGGAAGAGCATCATGCGTCATTTCTAGGAGAGCTGATTTATGTGTGTCAAAAGCACTCGTATGTTATACAGGTGAGAAACCTCTGAGGCGAAAAAACAAAGTTGTGATTAAGGTAATATGGCAACAACAAAAAAGGGTCGGTAGGTCGGCCAGAACTTTAAAAAAAATAATTTTATTCAGAAGAGGCCAGATTGAACATAAATCAATATTGATCTGTTACTGAATACCTGTTTCCTGATAATTAAATAGTGGATTCCCCGAGTGCTAATAGAGCAGGGAACATGGGACAGCACGCAGTTTGTTGTTTACCGTCAAATTCTTTCCCTCTTGCTTTGCACGATCGAAAAAAGTTTTGGGTCAACAGGAAGACATAGGATCAGTTGGGTTACCGCAACTACCACTTGTTTTTTCCTAAGCTACATGTGTAACACGCTAGGTGTGCTTGGTTATGCCTTGCCCATGCCTTGTAACTATCAAGCAGACAGTCCTGCTGTTGTCCACTGACTGTGCAGTCTCTTGTAAGCATGTCTTTCTTGCTGTCTGCAGATACTCTCGCTCTGCGAAACATTAGATGGGATACAGCGCCATTTCCAGGCCAAAGCAGAGGAGTCTGAGGCCATCGTGGAGGCAGTGGAGTCCAACCTGGAGGAGGCTGTACTCAAGGTGGGAGATGCTGGCTGTTTTGCTGCGTAAATAAACAGTGTGCATGGTACACGCCAATTGGCTGCTTACTTTGCTTATACGAGTCTGGTATTCGTTGTGTTTTGGCTTAGGAAACTTACAGTCCCGCGTTTCTTAGTGTAATTTTGAATGCGTCCACCAGCTATCTTGATATTGTCCCCTTTGTTTGCTGTAATTGGTGTGTGTGCCATCTTTACATGTGTGGTTGTCTATTTCAGTAATGAGCACATCGTTTCATAAAGCTAATAATTAGGTGCTTGCATATATGATGTCCTTGTACTTGTTCATCACACGTCCGTCCTGCGTTTGCTTATTATGGTGTTTCCTTGTTAGACCCTGTTGTCGTCCAGTCTACGTCTGTGACTTATTTGTCCACCATGCATTCGTCCAGTGTCTGCTGTGCTGCTGTGGGTGGCCTGAGAGCTGACTTGGGAGAGAGCACTGAGGGGAGGTAGGGGTGCTCCTGTCACTCTGTGACTGAGAGGAGGAGCAGAGCAGTGACAGCCAGACAGACCATGGGGTGAGGTGAGAGTTCCACTGGACTGGTGGAGACTGACAGCAAGACTGCAGGGCCCAGGGGCGGGTTTCAAAATAGGTACAGGGGCGGATCTGGGTTTTGAAAGGGGGGGGTGCAAAGTTCTTTTTTTTGTTTTGTATCTTATCAGCAAAGGCGCGAAGCGCCGAGCATGCTAGGGGGGTCTGGGGGCATGCTCCCCCGGAATTTTTGTTTAAAAAGGAAGCAAAATGGTGCAATCTGGTGCAATCTGAGCGTGTAAAGTGCTATTTTCAGGCGATACATTTTGCCACTGATGTGGTGGGGGGTGTCTCTCTCTTGGGAAGCACATGCTCGAAAATGTACAGTGCTAAATAAGTTCGATGTTAATAATAAAGAATCACAATTCACAAAAACAACATGAGGAAAAAGTCTTTGCAACAAGATCATACCTCGAATTTAATAATCTTTATATGGGGGGGGGGTGGGGGGTGCAATTACATTTAATTTTACTAGTGCATTCCTATATTTATCAGCATCTCTCTCTCTGCACCCACCCACCCCTTTTTATTTTGGCTGGGGGGGGGGGGGGGGTGCAATTACATCACTATATTTATCAACATATTTCTCTTTCCATTTTTTTATTTATGTATTATCATTGTTTATGTATTTTATTTCTTTAATTTATTTAGTTAGTTGTAATTTTTGGCTGGGGGTGGAATTACATTTACATTACTATATTTATCAGCATCTCTTTCTCTTTTTTGTTCTGCCGAGGGAGGGGGGGGGGGGTGCAATTACATTTACATTACTATATTTATCAGCTTCTCTCTTCTTCTTTTTTTAAGCCGAGGAGGGGGGGGGGGGTGCAATTATATTTACATTCCAATATTTATCAACATCTCTTTCCCTGAGTCTCTCTCTCATTTTTTTGTCTTTTTGCTTGGGGGGGGGGGTGCAATTACATTTACATTACTACATTATCAACATATCTCTTTTTTTCTTCTTTTTTTTTTTTTTCTTTTTTTTTTTTTGTCCCGCTGGGGGGGGGTGCAATTGCACCCATTGCACCCCCCCCCAGATCCGCCCCTG
>JAWQFJ010012032.1:0-21926 GCA_034096865.1 Theodoxus fluviatilis
CCAACAACAACATAAAACAAGCACTGTCTTTCTATTTTCAATCTATATTTATTCATAATTTTTCAAACTGACAAAATTAGGAAATTTGAGGCATCATTAATTGGCCAAGCTCAATTGTACACAAGAATTTCCAGTGCTAAAATTATAAAGAAATTGTCTGAAGATGGTCTCATGATATAACATTAGGAAAAACAAATTATTTCTCATGCACTTTGTTTTCTCAAAATCATGATACATCATTAGGAAACCATGTGTTGTACAAAAAATCCACAAGGGTTATTTCCGGACACCTCCTGATACATTTATTATTTATATTATTTCTGTTCAGCTATGCAATACATGCTGACAAAATATGTTGCTAAAATGTTACTAATGCTCCAAGGAAAGAGAGGGCACAACATTCTAAATGCCAAGTATAAAATCATGTATACACTAATTTGTCACCTTACATGCAAAAATATATGGTATTCCAAAGAGAATCAAAAAGAGTCCAGTCAACTACAGAAGGAATATTTGAATGCTAAGGGTAAGTATCAAGGAAGACTGAACCATTCTCATTCTAAAAAATCTGATTGTCTCATTGGCACCACCAGTGGAGGTGGAAGGGGTGGGGGAGACACCACCAGTGGAGGTAGAAGGGGTGGGGGAGGGACCACCAGTTGCTTCAGACTGCTGTAAGAATCTCTCATAATCAGTGCTCTTGTGGTATGCTTTAAAGCAAGGAGTCACACAGAGGGGCTTGTAGAGTAATATTTGGACAAGCTTGACTTGATGACGAGTTCAGTGATCAAAATGACTGCAAGGAACACGCACATTTCATCTTTGGTGACGTGACAGGTTTCCAGCTCAGCTGCGAAGTCGAGAGTGCAGCGATGGATTGGTCGTGCGGATCTTCTCAGCATACAGATTGGTCTGGTCAACCATCACTTCTATGATAGAGTCATCGATGAACAGTTTTTAAGAAATTAATGGGCTCTGGATTCGAAGGCAAATTCACACACAGCTTCGACTCACCCGTGAAGGGGCATTGCAGCACTTTGCTCCTCTCCCTCGACCAGTCATTGTTTACATTCGTAACATTGTGATTGTCTCCGATCTCGCGATCAGTCATTCAGTGGGTGCCTGGGCGATGTGAGACAGATTGTTTTCATCAGGGATGCCCCTTCGAATTGCTAAGTCTACATTGTCATCACTGTCATCATCGGAATCTTCACTGAAATCTAGAAACTGCACATCTTCGAAGATATTTCTAGGACGCCGGCGCAGAGCAGCCATTGCGAATTTCAACGTTCGCTCGACGCACAACAACAACGCCTAAATTTAGCTTGCAAACTCGTTCTCGCAAAAAATCAAGTGCTATATGATAGTCAAACCAAGGCCCTATCTCTTATCTCTAGGTAGCGACCATTCTCTGCAAGCTAAACGTGCCTATCATGTAGCTGTAGAGCTAAGACAACACATGGGGTATCGAGCGCGTCTTAGTACGCGACTGCCACAGTGGCACAGCTAGGCGGAGCGCGTCTCAGTACGCGACTGCCACGGTAAGGGTTAAGTAAATATTAACCCTCTGGACCCCATTAATTTTTCACGGATTTTACTCCCTGCAGCCAGTTATTTTCTGGACGTGCCCCAAAACCGAGACCCCTCTTCTGTTTAAAAATATACAATTATTTTATTATTTGCTATAGAGGCAAACTTTTTGGAGGAAAGATGGAAAATTGAATGCTCTCTCTGATAGACACACTGAAATTTATGTCCATGCAATACAATATGATTTAAAAATAAACTGAGACAACACAAATTAAAAAACGTGTCGAGTGACAGGCTGCCACTGACTCACTCGAGAATAAATTCCCGCATCGCTTCCTTTCTTCACCCTCACTTGACCAGCGTAGCGATACGTTTTGTCGATCATCAAGTCAACGACTTTATTAGTTGAAATAGAGATAAAAAGCATCCGATTTAGATACCTCATCGGGCACATGTTGAGGAGAGTCCATGCGCGAATTTAGAAGTTACCGATCGAGGTAGACACGTTGTTGCGCGATTTCAATTGCGCACGCTGGCTCAGAAATGATTGAGTTCGATTCTGATGAAGAGCGAATCTTTGAAATATTGTTCGATTCTGACTCGGAAGAAGAATTCCATGGCTTCACAGAGGAAGATTTGGTTGAGTTTGCCACAGCAACCAAGAGTGGTCACACGCAGACGGAATCTTAGACTGCGCTGGTTCAACTTCGATTTTGTCATCGGAGTCACTGTCTGCGGCAAACTCGACCAAATCTTCCTCTGTGAAACCATGGAATTCTTCTTCCGAGTCCGAATCGAACAATATTTCGAAGATTCGCTCTTCATCAGGATCGAGCTGAGTCATTTCTGGGCCAGCGTGCGCGATCGAAATCGAGCGGCAGCGTGTCTACCTCGATCAGTAACTTAAAAATTCGATCTAAATTCGCGCACGTGCAGTGAAACAATATGGCGACTATTATTATGAAAGCGAGGCTCTTCTGTGCAGTCTCCATGCGTAGAGAGCTCTCACAATCCCAAGATTCATAGCAAACAGCGCCAGATTCAAACATGCCTATCAGTTTGTCGACTATAACCGCCGACGGCTGTGAGGGGAGGTAACTACTTCGGCGGTTATGACCGCCGACGGTGCGCAGAGGGTTAAAAGTGTTTTCAGTGAAAGTGTGGATTATGTTCAATCTGTTAAGAATGTAAAGGCAAAGCAAAGTGTGTGTGTGTGTGTGTGTATGTGTGTGTGTGTGTGTGTGTGTATGTGTGTGTGTGTGTGTATGTGTGTGTGGTTTCTGTAATAAATAATTTCATATGGAATGCATTTGAAGGGGATAAATGGACGAGAGTTCAGCCCCAGCCCAGAGGGTTTGAAACCAAAATTCAATGTTGTACCAACATTTGAATAACAATATTATTGATGAAGGGTTTTTCCTTTATGTCTACATGAAGTTACAACACTTATCCACCTCCCACCTCTTGTTCCTTCAGATGGGCACCGCACAACGAGGAGCAGAGAATCAGGCACGACACACGAGTCTTCAAGCAATGGAAAGCTCTGTCCAGGGCTGGCACTGTTAGCAGTGGCCCCATGAACCCTGTGCTGCAGCAGCTGCTGGAGTCCCAGAGACTGGGCCTGATGCAGAATGCCCAGGGCATTGCTGGCCTCCCAGCACCCTCACAGACCCTGCCTGCCACCAGGACAGATACTGCAGACAGACCAATATCTTCAAAGCCGGGACCTTTCTCCTCCATCCTGCTGGAGGTCCAGCCCAAGCTGAAAATGTCATCTGCCTCGGCATCCCAGGTGCAAATTCTGGATGAAGCAGAATCTCTGCTGAAGAAGTTCAGGCTGCTGGAGCTGCAGCATGACACATCAGCCAGGGAAGGTTTGCAGAACGTCTCTGTGAGGAGGAGGACAGATGTTCCAAGGAGTGAACAGATGCAGGAATTTACTACGAGGAAGCAGGTGCCACATTTCTCCGTTAGGAATGAGAGATCTGCTGTGTCGGGGAGGAGAGAGACAAGTGAAGGACAAATCCTGCAGCAGCAATGGAAGTTTCAGGAGAGTGATAGAAGAATGAGTGCTGAGGATGAAGTACCCCTGACCCCACCTCGCAGGAGAAGGAGGAGGTCAAATTTGGATGGAGATGAAAAGATTGAGGGAGTTGCACCTGAGACGTTGTTGCAATGGCAGATGCAGGGCACTTACAAAATTTCCAGCAACTCCAGGAGGAAGGACCGCACTGGTGAAGAAGACTAAGATGAGTTTTGTGCCAACTGTGATTCTGTCAAGGAATTGAACTTTTCTTGGACATGTTGCCCATTGCACTTTATGATCATATGAAAGAAATGTGAATGCATTGTATGGATGCTTAGTAAGAACCTGATCAAGTGAGTAGTATTGTCCTATACAATTTCAGAGCAATAGAAATGAAAGCAAGAGTGAAGTTTGTGGATCTTTTGAAACTGTTATGACCATGAGCTAGCATTGTTGACAGAATTTGATTAAATGGTTAACTACTTTTCATTTGTATTGTCAGTGCATGTTCATTTCAGTACCCTGTCTATGAGTATGAATACGTCCATACAGCATTTGCAGGCTCTGATACACTGGCTGCGCTCGATTTGTCCGCCTGAATCCGCCGGCGGGCGAGACGGGGCACCGGCGGGTTTTTTGTTGCGCTCGATTTGTTCAGGTGACGTCACTGGCGGATCACTCGGCGACCGCCGGGTCCGCCCTCAGGTTTTCTGAGGCGAACGAAGATCCAAGATGGCGACGACCAGACTAGGGTTTATGTTTTGTGACGCTTCGACACTGAAAATATTCGATAATTCGTTCTCCGCTGACTCATGTGTGCCTTAATTTGTCACCTCGCTGCAATCTCCGCTGGATAATTGAAGTAGATTACGATTTTTTTCTTTATTGTGTGCACGATGTGTGGTTGACGGTGAGAAATCCTGCATTAAGTTCGAATTGAAAATTCGAACTCGCAAAGGGACGTAACTCTACATTATGACCTCCCTTTGCGTAAAGGAAAATCGCTCGAGTGCGTGGTCTTAGTGTATAATTATAGGGTCTTTGACTGCACCTAGGCTCAGGAGTCACTTATCAGGGCACAGGTAGTGGTAATGAAAATGTTCAATTTACACAATAACCTCAAACCTTACCATAAACCAAGAAGACAGCACATTTCCTCATCATCGCTACCGCTGTCTAGTAACTCTTCTAAACACCACAATTGTGCCGCCATGTTGATCAGCCGAAAGCGCTCGATTGGCACGAAAGCTGTCGATTAGCCGATCACGTCACGGGGGACTGCGGTGACGTGGCGGCCGACGGATTCAGGCGGATAAATCGAGCGCAGCCATTGTCTCCCCTTAGACCACGTATGTTTCAATCTTAGTGAGCAAAATGTGGCACACACAACACACTAGAATGTATGGAGTTTTACCACCTATCATGCTTTGTTGGCTATGTAAGGCATTTCATCTCAAATAATCACAAGACGCTGTTACAGTAAGAAAAAGTCAAGCCATGATTTCCCTACTTATTCCCCTCTAAGAAAATTGGGAGACGCAGTGGGGAAATTGGGAGACGCAGTGGGGACATTGGGAGACGCAGTGGGGACATTGGGAGACGCAGTGGGGACATTGGGAGACGCAGTGGGGACATTGGGAGACGCAGTGGGGAAATTGGGCGACGCAGCGGGTAAATTGGGAGACGCAGTGGGTTAATTCTTACCCCTAACTTACAGACTGATCAACACATTAGAAAGACGGCAGATACCATCTGTGGCAGTTGGACACATGCAGTGTTATGAACATTTTTTAACATGTGTTAATTAGTAATGACATACATGCACAAAGTGTAGCAGATGGTGTAGGTAAGAGTTGCCACACACTATTGAGATGCATCTTGCATGATGTTTAAAGGTCAAAGGTAAGGTACACACAACTTATTGGAAAAAATACAACAGAAAATTTACAGAAACTAACGCTCACAATGTATGGAAGTGTTGCAAACTAGAAATATTAACTCTTAGG
Organism: Theodoxus fluviatilis; assembly: GCA_034096865.1. Lineage (NCBI taxonomy): Eukaryota > Metazoa > Mollusca > Gastropoda > Cycloneritida > Neritidae > Theodoxus > Theodoxus fluviatilis. The sequence goes on from JAWQFJ010012032.1 coordinate 5,563, forward strand.
TCCTGTAAGTTATTCATGTTACATTCCCCAGTCCTCTAACGATTATGCAATTTGTAGAAAAAAATCAGTCAAGTGACAGCCATATGGGGTGGGCAGCTATGGGCAGTACAGGATTGAGTAGGGTGGACAGTAATGGGCGGTACAGGATCTTATGAGTTATAGAACACGAAAAAACATCAATTCCATTGTTGGGCCTGCATTCTACTAGGTATATAAGTTCTTAGGAAGCACAGGTAAAGCAACCATTTTCCATTTTTATTGTCAAATCTGGAATACAAAATTCATTATCCAAAGTGCACTTTAGCCTGGCAATATTCCTCAAGTCTGCGTACAAGTAAGCTTGAATCGACATTCTTGTGTAAATATTTCATTGTTGAAATGACTTGCATACATATGCTTTATGATTTCTTTCGAACAGATGTATGAAAGCATGCTTTGAGTAATGATGTTACAAATATCCAGTAGCAGAAAAGGCCAGTCACATTTGACAACAAACAAGCATTCATACATAGGAAATTTGTGTTTGTATTTCATTTTCCACTGGTGGTAAATATCATAGACATTCATTTATGCTATCTACACTTGCCTTTAGTCCTCACCAATTTCTAAGCAGTGTACTAGGGTAAATATTCACAATCTTGCACATGATATCTTCAAAACTGTGCATGGAAAAATAATACTGGCACGCCTTCTGTACACTTAAATAAAACCAATAAGCAGAACGAGAGCTCAAGGCGAGTGATGCTGTGTGGAGATTCAGGACTGTGAAACAAAGAAAACATTCACTTGACCTGCAAAATCTCCACCAACAGTTGAATAACATGGACATTAATACAAAGGACCAAAAATAGTTTGCTACACCTTCCCATAATTTCTTTAGTTTTGTAATTGACAAGTTACCACCTAGCCCAATGAATATTCTGTTAAAAAAAACCAACATTTAATCTATTTCATTGGGAGCCCTTGCTGCTCACCCCCCCCCCCCCCCCCCCCCCCCTCCACTTCCATAACCTGGCTGATGGAACGAGCTATCAGCCACCCAGAGCTTGAGTGAAGACCAATAATAAACCATCTTCGGCAAAAACAACTGGGAAGGAAAAAACACTGCTTGTCCTTCTTTTCCTGTAAACAATTACAGTTTGTCACAATAGATGCTTTTTATTTGTTTGGAGGAGCAACCTTCACATATTTTGTTGTATGAAATTGCCAGACAAACATTGTGCCTCAACTCACTTGGCGAGGTAATGCATTGGAAGACTGCATATGTCTCAGATGGTCATCTACTTCATCACCAGGGCAAGCACACTACAACACCTACAAATATTTCATCAAGTGAGAGGCATTTTGAAATGCCCACTTCATTTTTTCACTCGGCCTTTAAGATTCCTAGGAAAGTAGCAAATCATTCTTTCAGTCAACAATTCAGAAAATGCTTGACAATTTCATGACCATCTGATGAAGAAATACAAAAATTTCATGACCATCTGATGAAGAAATACAAAACGCTCTTTTCATTACCAGTCCGTAGAGTTTCTTGGTCCTAATAAGTTCCACAAACGACCCAGAAATAATAAAAATCTAATATTCAGACAGGCAGGACCTCTGTTGGGTTGAATGAATGTAAATAGCAAAGATGAAATAGCTTCAACTACCTGATACATTGACAAAAATTGTCCACGAGAACTTTGAGCATGAATCATGCATATACATGATATTATAATATTATTTTGTGCTTGAGATTCTTCTCTTTCGAGAATAATTCTAGCTCAGGACATTAAATACTCTTGGCATTTGCATTAATATATGCACACTTTGGAAGACAATATTGACAAACTTCGATCCATTCCATCACATAGAAGTCCTCCTCAGTAACTTTGGCACCAATTTAAAGCTTGCACAAACAGGACAACAACTGCCACAACCTAGGAAATAGGCACAGACTGAAAAATTTGCCCCAACAATAATTGATTATCCACAATTCTGCATCTGCACTCGCTATAACAATGATAACACAAGAATAGCATCTCTTCAGTCCGTGTACAACAAATTCACTAGATACAATTGCAATGTAATTACAAAGGAGGTGAGGCAGAGTAGCTGGTGGCGCATTAACAGTTTCTATCAAGCAACTAAAAACGACGGCGGCAACTTTTTTTTGCACACTTCATTTGTTTAGAACTAAGTTATCTTTGCACACTTTGAAAAGGCTCTTTCAAGTCATGGAGGACTACAACTTATGGCCTGGAGTGGAACTGGTACTTTAGGAGGTCTGGTCATGGAAAGCCATTTCTGGTGAGAGTGAAATGAGTAGAGAATCGTTGGATTTCTGCACTGACACTAGTAGAAGCTAACCACAAAATGCCTATCTCCAGCAGATCATCCAGTGAGGCAGATAGGACTCACATGAACTTTAACCATAGGAATGACCTCAGTACATGTAAACCCATGTCAAAAGAGACTCCAGCAAATATGCAGCTGCTGTGCAAAGAAATGTGTGTGAAGAAAGTGAGAACCCTCCTCGACTGCATTGCAGAGGCACAGCCAAAACTGAAACAGTAGTGGACATTTCAGCCACCCTAAGCCTGTCGCTGCCCAACATTCAACAGTCCAGAATTTAGTTCTATGAGTAACCTGGCCTGTTTGTGGTATTAACAAGAGATTTGTAGTTTCATCAACAGTTTCATAAGTAATTACTAATTCATGCTGAGCCAGAGCAAACAAAAACTGACTTGGCACTACCACTCTGTCACCGCTCCACAGTGCTCCGTGCCAGGTGGTTGTTGCCAAGTACTTTTCCACTGCCACAGACTGCAGGACAGCAGGCAGATGCCGTAGCTATGAGCAAGTTCTGCATTATCAGTCTTGATCTTTCAAGGACAAAAAAGAGTTAATATGCATGGAACAGGAGTGTGTCAGTCTGAGACGCTTTGAACACATTGTTAAGGGAGGTGTACATAACTACTGCTGGGTCATTGTGTTTACAAACACTGCTCTTGGCTGCTGGCTGCCTTGCCTCCAACACATACAGGTAAATTCATTGAGCAAGATGCCCATTGATGAAAGGACACCCCGGATGCACAAGGACACTGTCAGAGGCAAACTCAACTCTGCATTTCACTCTGTCAGACATCTTTTTATATGGATTCTACTGGATATTAAGGGGAGACATGGGTAACTGCAATGCGTTTTAAAACTTTCATGCATGGCAATTCAAAGATATCCATGAAAATAAGTGAAAAACAATTTTGCTCAATGGAAAAAAAGTAGGTCATCTGTTAATTATTTAAATAACACAATTTTCTATCTTAAAAAAAAAAGTACAGCTCAGAATTTATATATAGTAAAATTAAAATTTTGGTTCTTTAGATTTGTCATTTCAATATCTAAAACTTGTCACATCCTTTTGGGAAAATTCCAAATACTTTTGAATAGGAATTAGGATACTTACTTAGCTTATTTACTCAAAAGAATCTCTAGTTTTAGAACTTGCTTAGTATTTAGCTGCTGACCTAGGGGCTCATTTCACAAACCCATGTGACAAAATGTAGCTACATGCATAAAGAACACACCCTGAAAATTACAGATCTCTACAATGCTCTGAATATTTTCTGCATAATTTCTAGTTCACAAAAAGTAGTTTCCGAGAAAACGTGAAAAAAGAAACCTTGGGAAAACTTGCTTTTTCCATCTTCTATTATTTCCAATAGTGCTGGCAAAAATTATCAAAGGGGTTACGTTCTTTCTTTGCATTTTTACATGTTTTCTAGCATGTTTTAAATAGTGAGACTATTGGAATTACATTGCAGAGGGTTGAAACAACTCAAAAATGCTCATATGTCCAAATCACCAAAAGTTGACATTTTGACCGTTCTTTTAGTGGTGTCTCCTTGTTCCTTGACACCATTTCCTTGCTTTAGATGGCACCATCACCGACTCTGATGGAGAAGACACGCGACTCTCTCCACTCTGAAGTGTGACCACTCACAGGTCCTGTTACTCTCCCAGGTCCCATCGTTCCCTACAAAACACTGCCTCTCACTGGAGTTTCCATCCACTCAGTGGGCTGGGCTGGCACTGCCGAGATATGATGACGCAACAAATGAAAATCACCTCCTGAACCCAGACAACCTTAGGACTGTTGGTTGTTTCTACATTCCGGCGCTGATCAGTGAAGGGGTGAGGTGACTTGCATGGAAGTTGAGCAGTCTTTATAGGATGGTGTGTCCCACTCTTGCATGACAAGAGGGGGGGACAGGGTTTGAGGGTGAGAGAGGAGGGGTGGGGAGAACAGAGTGGTAGTAAAAGTACCCAGGTAGGAATACATGTACACTACATACAGCCTGACCTGCAATGTCTGACCAGTTTCCTGCAGCTGGAGTATCATCCTTACTGCAGTTAAGCCTAACCTCTAAACAAGGGAGACTCGTCGTCAGAGCCTGGAATGTCTGCACAACAACAGGCAGTGGGGTTCATGAAAACAACAACTCTTCCACTGCTACAGGAACATTGCTTTTCTTTCCAGCAGCCTTGGACCCAGGGCAAAACATCGGAACCCTCAGCACATTCGTCTTCCATTCCTGTCACTCTTCCATGGCAGCATGTTTCAAAATGCCCCTCCAAAAACAGTTTCTTGTTAATAAGTTAATATTAAAGCAAACAATCACCTTCTTTGAACCCCCATTCTATCTTTCTCAATTTTTACCATTGAAAGTCAAAGGCCTCATGTTCCAAGAAATGTCCTAGTGGTTCAGTGACCCCATGCAGATTTATACAAATCATCCCTATCTTACTTTGGTGCATAAGTATGGAACTCTTTTCCTTATGAAATCCAGTCAGCACCTTCCACTGGGATTATCAAGGTTCATTTTTAAAAATACCTTTAGAAAAAAATTGAAAACAACAAAAATGAAATCAAGTTATTGATACCATGTAATATGAAATTGTTGCTATTTCAGAATTTTCAAATTCATCAAAATATCTTCCCAATTTTGTTTTAGCATGAATGAGTGTTCAAGGACTAAATGGAAGATGGGCATCTCTACCGAATGCATTACCCTTGCTAAATATTCATTCATTCAAAAGCAAGAAAGAATCTAGTTTTCTCCTGTCCCAGGGATTGAATCACGGCACTGCGCCTCACACATAATCAATAGGCGAGTAAAGGTTGAGGAGCTGACTATGCACTCATGCAGTGGGGGAGACTACTGGATATGGGGCTGTCAGGAGCTGACTATGCACTCATGCAGTGGAGGAGACTACTGGATATGGGGCTGTCAGGAGCTGACTCTGCACTCATGCAGTGGAGGAGACTACTGGATATGGGGCTGTCAGGAGCTGACTGCACTCATGCAGTGGAGGAGACTACTGGATATGGGGCTGTCAGGAGCTGACTATGCACTCATGCAGTGGAGGAGACTACTGGATATGGGGCTGTCAGGAGCTGACTGCACTCATGCAGTGGAGGAGACTACTGGATATGGGGCTGTCAGGAGCTGACTCTGCACTCATGCAGTGGGGGAGACTACTGGATATGGGGCTGTCAGGAGCTGACTATGCACTCATGCAGTGGGGGAGACTACTGGATATGGGGCTGTCAGGAGCTGACTGCACTCATGCAGTGGAGGAGACTACTGGATATGGGGCTGTCAGGAGCTGACTGCACTCATGCAGTGGAGGAGACTACTGGATATGGGGCTGTCAGGAGCTGACTGCACTCATGCAGTGGAGGAGACTACTGGATATGGGGCTGTCAGGAGCTGACTATGCACTCATGCAGTGGAGGAGACTACTGGATATGGGGCTGTCAGGAGCTGACTATGCACTCATGCAGTGGGGAGACTACTGGATATGGGGCTGTCAGGAGCTGACTCTGCACTCATGCAGTGGGGGAGACTACTGGATATGGGGCTGTCAGGAGCTGACTATGCACTCATGCAGTGGAGGAGACTACTGGATATGGGGCTGTCAGGAGCTGACTCTGCACTCATGCAGTGGGGGAGACTACTGGATATGGGGCTGTCAGGAGCTGACTATGCACTCATGCAGTGGGGGAGACTACTGGATATGGGGCTGTCAGGAGCTGACTCTGCACTCATGCAGTGGAGGAGACTACTGGATATGGGGCTGTCAGGAGCTGACTATGCACTCATGCAGTGGAGGAGACTACTGGATATGGGGCTGTCAGGAGCTGACTATGCACTCATGCAGTGGGGGAGACTACTGGATATGGGGCTGTCAGGAGCTGACTATGCACTCATGCAGTGGGGAGACTACTGGATATGGGGCTGTCAGGAGCTGACTATGCACTCATGCAGTGGAGGAGACTACTGGATATGGGGCTGTCAGGAGCTGACTATGCACTCATGCAGTGGGGAGACTACTGGATATGGGGCTGTCAGGAGCTGACTCTGCACTCATGCAGTGGAGGAGACTACTGGATATGGGGCTGTCAGGAGCTGACTCTGCACTCATGCAGTGGAGGAGACTACTGGATATGGGGCTGTCAGGAGCTGACTGCACTCATGCAGTGGAGGAGACTACTGGATATGGGGCTGTCAGGAGCTGACTCTGCACTCATGCAGTGGAGGAGACTACTGGATATGGGGCTGTCAGGAGCTGACTATGCACTCATGCAGTGGAGGAGACTACTGGATATGGGGCTGTCAGGAGCTGACTCTGCACTCATGCAGTGGAGGAGACTACTGGATATGGGGCTGTCAGGAGCTGACTGCACTCATGCAGTGGAGGAGACTACTGGATATGGGGCTGTCAGGAGCTGACTATGCACTCATGCAGTGGGGGAGACTACTGGATATGGGGCTGTCAGGAGCTGACTATGCACTCATGCAGTGGAGGAGACTACTGGATATGGGGCTGTCAGGAGCTGACTCTGCACTCATGCAGTGGAGGAGACTACTGGATATGGGGCTGTCAGGAGCTGACTGCACTCATGCAGTGGAGGAGACTACTGGATATGGGGCTGTCAGGAGCTGACTATGCACTCATGCAGTGGAGGAGACTACTGGATATGGGGCTGTCAGGAGCTGACTCTGCACTCATGCAGTGGAGGAGACTACTGGATATGGGGCTGTCAGGAGCTGACTGCACTCATGCAGTGGAGGAGACTACTGGATATGGGGCTGTCAGGAGCTGACTATGCACTCATGCAGTGGGGGAGACTACTGGATATGGGGCTGTCAGGAGCTGACTATGCACTCATGCAGTGGAGGAGACTACTGGATATGGGGCTGTCAGGAGCTGACTCTGCACTCATGCAGTGGGGAGACTACTGGATATGGGGCTGTCAGGAGCTGACTGCACTCATGCAGTGGAGGAGACTACTGGATATGGGGCTGTCAGGAGCTGACTGCACTCATGCAGTGGAGGAGACTACTGGATATGGGGCTGTCAGGAGCTGACTGCACTCATGCAGTGGAGGAGACTACTGGATATGGGGCTGTCAGGAGCTGACTATGCACTCATGCAGTGGAGGAGACTACTGGATATGGGGCTGTCAGGAGCTGACTCTGCACTCATGCAGTGGAGGAGACTACTGGATATGGGGCTGTCAGGAGCTGACTATGCACTCATGCAGTGGAGGAGACTACTGGATATGGGGCTGTCAGGAGCTGACTATGCACTCATGCAGTGGAGGAGACTACTGGATATGGGGCTGTCAGGAGCTGACTGCACTCATGCAGTGGAGGAGACTACTGGATATGGGGCTGTCAGGAGCTGACTATGCACTCATGCAGTGGAGGAGACTACTGGATATGGGGCTGTCAGGAGCTGACTGCACTCATGCAGTGGAGGAGACTACTGGATATGGGGCTGTCAGGAGCTGAATTGCACTCATGCAGTGGAGGAGACTACTGGATATGGGGCTGTCAGGAGCTGACTGCACTCATGCAGTGGAGGAGACTACTGGATATGGGGCTGTCAGGAGCTGACTGCACTCATGCAGTGGAGGAGACTACTGGATATGGGGCTGTCAGGAGCTGACTCTGCACTCATGCAGTGGAGGAGACTACTGGATATGGGGCTGTCAGGAGCTGACTATGCACTCATGCAGTGGAGGAGACTACTGGATATGGGGCTGTCAGGAGCTGACTCTGCACTCATGCAGTGGGGGAGACTACTGGATATGGGGCTGTCAGGAGCTGACTCTGCACTCATGCAGTGGAGGAGACTACTGGATATGGGGCTGTCAGGAGCTGACTCTGCACTCATGCAGTGGGGGAGACTACTGGATATGGGGCTGTCAGGAGCTGACTATGCACTCATGCAGTGGAGGAGACTACTGGATATGGGGCTGTCAGGAGCTGACTATGCACTCATGCAGTGGGGGAGACTACTGGATATGGGGCTGTCAGGAGCTGACTATGCACTCATGCAGTGGGGGAGACTACTGGATATGGGGCTGTCAGGAGCTGACTATGCACTCATGCAGTGGAGGAGACTACTGGATATGGGGCTGTCAGGAGCTGCCTCTGCACTCATGCAGTGGAGGAGACTACTGGATATGGGGCTGTCAGGAGCTGACTATGCACTCATGCAGTGGGGGAGACTACTGGATATGGGGCTGTCAGGAGCTGACTATGCACTCATGCAGTGGAGGAGACTACTGGATATGGGGCTGTCAGGAGCTGACTATGCACTCATGCAGTGGAGGAGACTACTGGATATGGGGCTGTCAGGAGCTGGTAATCTATATCGTAAACATGATGGAAGGTTCAGGAAGCTCCTTAAAGGACAATTATTCATTTCTGGCACATCCTAGATATTGAACAACACTCTCACAGTCACATAGAAAAGAAATTGCATCATAGACGCTCACCTTATACACTCATACTTGTTCGCCCGCACATAAGTTACAACACAGTCACAAACACAGGGTAGCCGCCAATTGGGAAATAGCAAACAGCAATAAAGAATCCAGATTTCTCCAGTCCCAGGGACTGAACCACGGACTGCGCCTTGCACATAATCAAACGCCAAAGCTTGCTCGCCTACATCCACCTGTCTAAAGACAGGGTTGCAATAGGTGAGTCATCTCAGTCAAAGTCAGTCTGGAGGGCAAAGGTGAAGCGTGCCAGTGCAGCATCCACTCTGAGCAGGAAGGCACCCACAGTCAGTACCACAGCAAAGGTCACCAGCATGGCTGCCCCCTCAAAGACGAAGCGCGGAGCAAAGATCTTCCACACCATCAGGTGGCGGCGGTGCAGTGCTGCAGCCCCCATTGCACCCATCACCTGTGTGTGGACAGAGAGAGAGACGTGAGAGGAAGCAAACTTCCACTGCATAGGCATTCGGCCCATCAAAAGCAACTGCCTATACAACTATTACAAGGCTTTAACCCTTTCTGGACTGATGTCGCCAACTCAAAACTGCAGCTCCTGCCTGGGGTTGCTAACAAACACAACAAGAAGGGCAAAGCCCATACGACTCACATGCTTGACCTTGACCTTTATATGACCTTGACCTTCAGATGACCTTCAAGGTCAAGGTCAAACAACTAAACCTACCAATGACATCATACACTAAGAAATGCTTTACACATTTTTCCTACCAAAATACATGTGACCTTGACCCAAGGTCAAGGTCATCCAAGGTCATGCAACACAAAGCTGTTAATTCAAGACATAGGAAGCACAATGGTGCTTATTGGCACTTTCTACCATGAGATATGGTCACTTTTAGTGGTTCACAACCCCATTTTGGTCACATTTCATAAGGGTCAAAGTGACCTTGACCTTGATGATATGTGACCAAATGTGTCTCATGATTAAAGTATAACATGCTGCCCCACATTAATTATTAAGTTGAAGATTTTATTCTGGCACATCCTAGATATTGAACAACACTCTCACAGTCACATAGAAAAGAAATTGCATCATAGACGCTCACCTTATACACTCATACTTGTTCGCCCGCACATAAGTTACAACACAGTCACAAACACAGGGTAGCCGCCAATTGGGAAATAGCAAACAGCAATAAAGAATCCAGATTTCTCCCATCCCAGGGATTGAACCATGGCACTCGCACACAATCAAACGCCAAAGCTTGCTCGCCTACATCCACCTGTCTAAAGACAGGGTTGCAATAGGTGAGTCATCTCAGTCAAAGTCAGTCTGGAGGGCAAAGGTGAAGCGTGCCAGTGCAGCATCCACTCTGAGCAGGAAGGCGCCCACAGTCAGTACCACAGCAAAGGTCACCAGCATGGCTGCCCCCTCAAAGACGAAGCGCGGAGCAAAGATCTTCCACACCATCAGATGGCGGCGGTGCAGTGCTGCAGCCCCCATTGCACCCATCACCTGTGTGTGGGCAGAGAGAGAGAGAGACGTGAGAGGAAGCAAACTTCCACTGCATAGGCATTTGGCCCATCAAAAGCAACTGCCTATACAACTATTACAAGGCTTTAACCCTTTCTGGACTGATGTCGCCAACTCAAAACTGCAGCTCCTGCCTGGGGTTGCCAACAAACACAAAAACTTGGGTGGTTTTAGAAAATTGTCAATAACTCTCTTGTTTGAGCTTCAATCATCATGACACTTTAGAGTTCAACAGATACATAATTATTGCTTCCATCTATGGCGTTTGTGCTGGTGGGTGCTCGGCCTTTACAAGAATACTTGTTACTTGTGGGAAAAGGGTTAAAATACAATAATTTGCGAATATACAATACAGTAGTCGCCGCTTATTAAAAACACATTGGGACCAAACAAAAGTGTTTTTAATAAGCGGCGTTTTTGTTTACCGTTTGCGTGTTGAACATGTCCAACAGTAACGATGTAAATCCGGACCGGACCAACTGTATTTAAAAAACGGCTGTTTTTATTAACCGTGTGTTTTATAAGCGGCGACTACTGTATTATCTTTATAATCATGTCACAGTTGTTATTTTGTTTCAAAAGAAAATTGTAGGCTTGCATTCACTTAATCTTAAGTTTAGTAGAAGTAAATGATTAATGTATTTGCCTGGCACATCTTCAATCCAGCAATGCACACTGGTCTGCACTGACAATATTCTTCCAGCACTTCCATGTGAGCCTGCATCTCACCTTCAACGCTGCAAACAGCATCACTCCCAGAAGAAGCTTTAGCAGCAGAGCTCTGAGTCTTGGTCCATTGTCAAAGAAGACAAAGTCCCCCTGCCAGCGCCTGTTCTCGCGGCCTCCTGGCCTCAGGGCAGAGCTCACAGCACCCTCTAGAGTGGGCCAGAACAGCAGCAAGGGGGAGATTACTCCAAACAGGATCTGCGCAGCAAAGGTGTGGCAGATGACCAGAAACGCAGGAATAATGTTGGTGGAGTGATCGCCATGGAAACCAATGAAGGCAGCCTCCCAGCGGATGCTTGGAATGGTGGGCTGGTGACCCGTGGCATAGAAAGCCACTGAGGTGAAGATGCCCAGTGTTACCACAGCAATCCAGGGCACAGGACGAAGATGCCCCTCTGGAATCAAAGTGGAGGAAAAGTTCTTGAAAATTCCCCAAAACTTGAAAACAAGACTCACAAATGATCTATGTGGAAAACAAACTATGACATCATTTAAATTTGTTTCTGTTTTATATGATTCTGTTTGACAGACAGCAAAAAACTTTATCATTAAGTACAGAATAACTTGACTGATTTCACATCATCAGTATTTCTTTCTATTGCTTTTGATCAGGAACTTCATCCTCATATATCACAATTATGAGATATTTAATTTTAAGTCATGTCAGTATTTTTTTCCAACTTAGAGACACAGTGTAATAATGAGTCAAGACCACATATGGAAGAACGCAAGCTTCAGTAACAAATACTTTCACTTGTGGCATACTTGTGGCATACATGTATTCATGAATTTGCAGGATTCAATCTCTTCTTAGTGATATCAACGATTTACAATTGCAAGCAGTCTTTCTGCCAAACTCTGTGACATGGTGGAACTCTAATTTCTCATCCTGAGCCTCCTAGATATTTAGCAAATGGAAAGTTTTTCAGAGAGGGCTTTAATAAATGTTTTGTGAACAATCTTCTTCAGTGGATATATTTCAGTGAAGTTATATTTTAAATCCTACTGCATTCACATAGCTCATGTGAACAATTTGAATGTTGAATCCCTTGGCTACTAATCTATGACCAATTTATCTGGGCTCACCTCCATCATCCTCACTGAAGCGCTCTGCAGCATATATCTCCAGGAAGAGCACTACAGCAACCAGAGTCAGCAGCAGTGGTGGAGCCAGCCCATCTCCCAGCAGCAGGAATGTCAGCACTGACAGAACCAGTGTTATGGCCACCAGACAGCTGCTGTACACTGTCCCCATCCCAAACACCACAGGCGGCCGACCCTCCTCATCCTCAGACTGCCTCGACTTGAGAGCTGACCAGTTCTGCCTGAGCTGCTGGTACACCTGGGGAATGATCTGGCTTGAGTTGGAGATGTTGCTGAGTGGAATGCTGGGTTTTCCCGAGCTCTGTGTCATGGCAAACACCAGCAGAGGCTTGGCCACCAGTGCCAGGAGGACAGCTCCAAGACTCACCAGCACCACTCGTGCCATCAGAGTCTGCTGCCACCCTGTCATCTCCTCTAATGTTTTCTGGCCTTGGCACTGGACCGCCCAATGAAGAGCACAGGCCAATGTCGCTAGCGGCAATGCAAAACGGACAAACAGCACTGAAACACTGCTTCCATTCAAGTTGCCGTAGTGACTCAGCCAGTACAGCACCGCTGCCACAAAAGCCACCAGACACACGAGACACAAAAAGTAACGAACATTGCGGTAACCTGTCACATCCTCTGCAAAGCTCCCTAATGGCTGCAGGAGGGAGAGAGCCTCACAGTCCACCTTCTCCTCTCGGCAGTTGAAAAACAAAGTGGACAGTCGCAGACAGCCACTGCACAGCAGCGTGACAGTCCCTATAGCCAGGGCTGTGCTGGACTTCATGCGATGAAGAAGACTAGACTTGGATTTTGATTGAGAATGTCCCATCCTGGCATCCTTCTGTCTTTTGTAGGACACTGTGGAACTCAAGCCAAGTAGGCGAGCAAATGAGAACCAAATGAGAGTTTGAGCAAAAAAGGCTGCTACGCTGTCTTCATAAACAACAAAGCTGTTGGAAAAATACAGGCAAATGAAGACCACACACACAAAATTAGCAAACCAGTCACACAAGTTTGATGGATTGCAAGAGTCTGGAGGCTCCTTCTCACCACTTTGATCATTTGTGCTTGTGCAGGCTTTCTTGATCAGTACTGACAGAGTCGTCACCGTGAACCCACTGAGGATGAAAGCCATTAAGGGGTTAACAACATTGCTGAGAAGCATGGACTGCACACAGGCATATGCTGTCTGCAGAACCACCAGGAAAATGACAAAGGGCATTGCTGCTGGCAGAGAATCTGTCTTGTCATCCTTGGCCACCACAAGATACAGGTAGACATTGAGGGCAAGTCCCTCTATGAATGTCAACGCTCCAAGGGCCATGCTAGCAAGGTCAAACTTGGCCCAGACGCCGCGGCACAGCTCTCGCACGGTGGTGATATACTCCACATAGTGCTCCTTCAGCTTCCGCAGCCGAGGCAGCATCTCCTGCGTGTTGCCTTGGGCAACCATGGCAGTCAGCATTTCACGCAGGTCACTTTCTGCGTGGGCCAGCAGGCGTTCTGCCTGTGCCAGGGGCTTGCTGGGAATGTCTGCTGACTTCCCTGCATATGTGGCCAGATACCGGCTTATCTGCAAAGGCACAAGCAGCATCAGGTGAAATTCCAATAAAATATTTTAATACTTTAAGGAAATAAAGTAATAAGGCTCATCAAAAGCTTGCAGCAGAATGACTGAGCACTACGCATGATTATGTTATATGTTTAAAGCAGTCCATAATGTCTACTTTGTTCTGTTAAATGCTGCATAAAAGCACAAATCACTGAAAAAGTGAAAAGCTTTCTTAAGGTTCATTCAAACTTGCAATAGAGCACGTGCAAAAATTCTACGCACCACTTTGAAAAACTAAAATCATTTGTGGCAAGTTGTCTCCCCTTTGACCACAAGAGATAAGTCTTGAGAAAGCGCTGCAGCATTAGACTCGAGTGTACACTAAGTGAGCCTCTCTAAAAACACCAAGCTGTTTCTGTGCAAGTCTGTAGGATGCATGCATGGGTATGTGCATGTGTGCGTTCATGAACACATTTGTCGTCATCTCAAAAGCCTAACTTTGCACTGCCACCAAACTTTGCATGTACACATGACCTTTCACTAACTCTTCCATAAGTGGTTTCTGCATCCTACATATCCAGCTGATAGTAATCTGCTGGTCCACCAGTCCCCTTACACCTACGTTAATAGATGCCAGATCGTAGGTATCTGTGCTCTTATGTCCCCCACCCCCACCCCCACTCTCCTCTGTCCCCCACTCTCCTCTGTCCCCCACCCCCACTCTCTTCTGTCTCCCATCCCCACTCTCCTCTGTCCCCCACCCCCACTCTCCTCTGTCTCCCATTCCCACTCTCCTCTGTCCCCCATCCCCACTCTCCTCTGTCCCCCATCCCCACTCTCCTCTGTCTCCCATCCCCACTCTCCTCTGTCCCTCATCCCCACTCTCCTCTGTCCCCCATCCCCACTCTCCTCTGTCTCCCATCCCCACTGTCTCCCATCCCCACTCTCCTCTGTCTCCCATCCCCACTGTCTCCCATCCCCACTCTCCTCTGTCTCCCATCTCCACTCTCCTCTGTCTTCCATCCCCACTCTCCTCTGTCTCCCATCCCCACTCTCCTCTGTCCCCCATCCCCACTCTCCTCTGTCTCCCATCCTGACTCTCCTCTGTCCCCCATCCCCACTCTCCTCTGTCTCCCATCCCCACTCTCCTCTGCTCTCCATCCCAACCCCTGGTCCTGAAGCTGGACAAAGAGATGGCTGAGAGGAACATCGCCACCATAGCACCCCAACTCAACACCACCACAGTCAGGCGGTGGTGTCTCTACCTGGAGTGCATTGAGGTGGAGGGCCTTGACCACATGGAAGGTCTGCTTGATTGGTGAGGTGTTGGTGCCCCACCAAGGGCAGTGGGAGAAAAGGGGCGACACCACCATGCCCAGGTTGGAGAAAGGAACAGGAACACCCAGTAGTAGCGCCAGTGTGGGCACCAAGTCCGTCTGGGACAGCGTCTCTACACCACCCTGCAGCATAAAGGGAACTAAATGCTTGCATGCTGCCAGAAAACTCTGCAGGATAAACTTAAATTCTTTGAGGAATAAGCACACTGAACCTTGTAACAATGATAGCATTACGCAGAAGCAATACACTACAAGTAAAAGTCTAATGACTGCTGTAAAAAGGAAAGTAAAAAAATTATGCCATCATCATGTCACTTCCACAAAATCTCAAGATTCCATTCTATATCCCTTTACACACTAAATGTCAATGTCATATGATTCAACCATCTCTTCAAATTCTATACAGTTCTAGTGCAACCAAGCAAAGCCCCAAATGTAAGGTGCTCTGCCACTGGCAATTCCATAGGAGTCACAATGCCAGCCTGACATTCACAAGCTGAAGTGTGGTGTCTACATCAACAGTACTGACTCCACATGCCATTGCAGGGCCCAAATGACCATTCTAGTAAACTAGAGATTTCGCCTACCGGCAAAAGTATCTCTAGCACTGTTGACATCACGTGATGGAAGGTTTTCGGCCAATTTATGCAAACGGAGGTCAAACGAGAGGCCATTCTGAACACAGAGATATAGTAACAGGGCCGGATCTAGGGGGGGTGCTGGGGGTGCTCGAGCACCCCCCCCCAAAAAAAAAAAAAAAAAAAAAAAACCTCCGTGGCAGCCGGGAGTTGGGGGAAGGAGGGAGGGGGGGGGGGGTGGTTGCTCAAATATGTTGATCTACTTCCCACCTCATCGGATATCGGCACACTTTGCTTGGTAGCAGAGACAGTATAGTTAGTAAAAAGCTTGGGAAGGAGGGGGGGGGGGGGGGGGGCTAAAAGATGCTGGGCCCAGATGCTGTACTACTCTCCACTTGGTATAAGCACACTCTACTTGGCAGCCAAGGTAGCTGGGGAGGGAGGGGGGGGGGGGGGTGCTGCTATAATTAAGATGCCTTCCTTTTGCTACTCGCACAGACAAATCAAACCCGGGCAGAGACAGGAAGAATCTGTGACCAAACAAAAAATCTTGGAAATGACCGCACTGCCAGATTGCACAGATTTGCACCATTTTTCTCAAAATTTTCCGGGGGGGCATGCCCCCGGACCCCCCTAGAGGGGCGTGCCTGCTTCGCAGGCACGCACTCGTGGCTTCGCCACTTCGATGAGAAGACCCTAAAACAATTTTAAGCACCCCCCCTCAAAAAACTTTGATCCGGCCCTG
>JAWQFJ010012034.1:0-2500 GCA_034096865.1 Theodoxus fluviatilis
ATGGCCTGAACAATTAAGTCAGTCAGTCAGTCAGTCAGTCAGTCAGTCAGTCGGTCAGTCTCTCTCTCTCTCTCTCTCTCTCTCTCTCTCTCTCTCTCTCTCTCTCTCTCTCTGTCTCTCTCTGTCTCTCTCTCTGTCTCTCTCTCTGTCTCTCTCTCTCACTGTCTCTCTCTCTCTCTCTCTCTCTCTCTCTCTCTCTCTCTCTCTCTCTCTCTCTCTCTCTCTCGCACACACACAAATACACATAGGCCCTACATACTCGCGCACATTTTCTTAAACCAGAGACTCGTCTGGCAAATGCATTTTCTGAGGAGCAATGCTATTTTGACACCCTCTCATTGCCAGTAACGCATAAAAAATTCACTACCAATCAGCATGTGGAAACGCAGGCACTAAATTATGTTCAGTGAAATATATATATATATATATATATATATATATATATATATATATATATATACGACATAGAATGCACGTGAGTGTTTCATGCGTACGCTGGAATGAGAGAAAGCGGACAAACGAACGAACGAAAAAAAAAGTCATGCCACCGGCCACCTACAACACCGTATAGTATACATTAAAAAAAATGTATATTGAGGGAGCAACAGGCGCGCGCGCACACAGAAGAAATAAAAGACGGCCTGTAGCGTACAAATAAGTCGACCGTGAAAAAAATTCGACAGATGGACGGATGGATAGTGTTTTACGGCCTATCAGCCTTTGTAGGCTATGTAAGGCCATTAAGCACGAAAATCACTGGAACAGTTTAGAGTAAACGCAAATCAAGTTACGTGTCCCTAGTTATTCGCCTCTTACGAATCGCGTAGGGAGACGCGGTGGGTCAATTCTTACCCCGAACCTACAGGGGGAAAGTCTACAAAAGTCATCAGAGAGTTACCTCCCTAGTTGCTTTTTGTCTACTTTTTTGCACACTACAGGTCCTACACTGTGCAAAACTGAACAGACTTGGGATGAACTTCGCCTGATACGATGTGTTTCTCGAGAGGGATTATTTGTACACTGAGGTGTAGATATAAGGTGGTATTTGGGGTCACTACCGAAAAACAATGGGGGTGAGGGCGGGAGCAGAAAAACAACAAGCTCTCAGAAATGAATACAAAATGCGGGAGACAACTCTATTTAAGGCAAGTTGCGATAAGGGAAGCAACTCTTGCTCTCTCATCGTCACAGCCAACGGACGGTCAAATCAACACGTCTGGGGATGATTCGTGAACAAATAAGATAAAAGTTTTGAAAACTCCCATTCCTCGATTGCACACTTCGAAAGTCGTACGACTGTTGAAAACAATGAAAAACATATGTTTAACCGAGCGGGCGGGGAACGAAATATGGAAATAGGGAGAGGTTGAAAAGGGGATAGGTTCGGCATGTTTAAAAAACAAATAGGAATGGGCTTTCACAGTATTAAATTTTAATCTGATACTAACACGGTAATACAAAAGCACGATCGTAGACTAAAATAAACCAAGGCAACACATTACTCAGAGTATCATAACCATAAAAACTAAAATGGGAAAAATAAACATAAATGCCAGCATCAAATAATGGAATAGTCCAGACAATTTATGGCATTGACAGTTTGACTTGTGACGTCAGAAAAGGAGGGGGTAAAGGCCAAAAGAGAAATGGTAATGACTTCGTGACCGAAACGGGGATGATAATGCTAAACTCCATATGGCAACCGTGAATGGGTCACCAGTATGCCATTTGAATACAGCCCGATAACTCTAAATTCCACCTGACAACCAAGCCAACCAGTAGGTTATCCATGGAGAATAACATCTACAAATTAGCAACCAATAGCCCATGAATCTCATGCTATCATGTCTATTCCTGTACAGGAGCAACTTAAGTTGTAGAATCCTCTGACCCATCATTAGGTGACCAAGCACATGTATCTCCAAATACATCTCCAACCAAGGCTTACACTCTGACACAATTATCTGGTTACTGGCAGTGATGGCCACTAACAACACAGCAACAGACTGTCAGATCCAACTTCCCATATAGTCATAGTACAGAACTATCCTGACTACATAGAAAACATAGCCTTATCATAACGCCTCTGGTCCTCAACTCTGGACTCTCCCACGACCGAAACGCTAGTCATTACTTTACACAGCAATTTGGATGGAGGGTGTCTAGGGAGGGAAGGCAAGGGGAAAAGGGTGGTGGGGGGTGTGATCACAGAATGCCGGGGCACAATCTAGTCAGCATAAATCATTGCAAAATGAAATAGCAAAATTTCATCTGTGTCCATAAGTCCGTAAGAGACTGAAACAGAGAGAAGTTGCACAGAAATCTTTCATTATTTATCAAAGAACAATGTAAGAGGGAGTGAAGAACATATGTAGCTAGGGATTCCCGCAGTTACCACTAACTTTCAATAGAACAATGAAAGCCGATTCTAACAGAACTGGACTCTTAACTGCCAACTAAAAAAGCAACTGGAAAACAATATTTCACGACAGTTGGGAAA
>JAWQFJ010012034.1:7500-17975 GCA_034096865.1 Theodoxus fluviatilis
GTGTGAGTGTGTGCGTGTGAGAGTGTGTGTGTGAGAGTGTGTGTGTGAGAGTGTGTGTGTGTGAGTGCGTGTGTGCGAGTGGGGGGGGGGGGGGGTGAGAGTGGGGGTGGGGTGGGGGTGAGAGTGTGTGAGTGTACGAGAGTGTGTGAGAGTGTATGAGTGTGTGAGAGTGTGTGAGTGTGTGAGAGTGTGTGAGTGTGTGAGTGTGTGAGTGTGTGAGAGTGAGTGCGTGAGATTGTGTGTGTAAGAGTGTGTGTGTGAGAGTGTGCGTGTGTGAGTGTGTGTGTGTGAGTGTGCGTGTGTGAGTGTGCATGTGTGAGTGTGCGTGTGTGAGAGCGCGTGTGTGAGAGCGTGTGTGTGAGTGCGTGTGTGTGTGAGCGTGTGTGTCCGCCACACAAAACCACTGAATTTATTCAAAAGGGCAAATAGACATTTCTGTGCATCTCCTTAAACCTCGTTACCTCCAGACATCAACACACGTCGGTCGTCGATACATCGAACGACCATTCTTTCGAAGCATTCCACTTGCAATACGTATCAAACAATTGTAACAGTATCTGAGTATTTCCTTTTCAGTTTGAAGCATTCCGCTTGCAACCAGTATCACAAATCGCAACAGACCTGAGAAGGTCCTTCTCAGTTTGAAGCGTTCCACATGCAACCAGTATCAAACAATTGCAACGGTGTCTGAGGAGTTTCTTCTCAGCAGATCATCTTACAAAACAATATTATTGTGATTGTTGACAAAGCCTCCGAGAAAGAGTACTTAGTCAGAAATAGAAATACAGAAGATGCACGTGCTCGAGACATATGCATTTGTCTCTGTCAAGAGCGATCCGGCTTGTTTGTGTTTTCACACCTCGCCTTGTGACGCCAAATTACCTTGTTGTTCTTTTTACCACACAGGTGTGAATCATCTCCCTTGAACTGGGTTTGTTTAAAGGAACACCTCTCGGGTTCGCCATTTTCTTTTTGTCGCGAGTTAAGAGCTGGTAAAAATATTTGGATTGGGGGTAGGAGTGGAGTGGGGTGATGATAAGATTGGTTGGATCAGCATCTGGAATAAGACAGTTGTAAGGAAAAGAGGAGGAGGGGGATGGGAGGTGCTGATACAGTTGTGTGTAGGCTTGCAATTGGGAGGTGGGTGTGGGGGGTTGAGGGAGAGATGACGATTTAGAGAAGATCCGCTAAGGGACAAGCGATTTCT
This sequence comes from Theodoxus fluviatilis, assembly GCA_034096865.1. NCBI lineage: Eukaryota > Metazoa > Mollusca > Gastropoda > Cycloneritida > Neritidae > Theodoxus > Theodoxus fluviatilis. The sequence goes on from JAWQFJ010012034.1 coordinate 8,708, forward strand.
AAGAAAGGGAGGGAATCAGGGCATGTGATACGCGGGTGAGGCAGTACCGGGAATGTTTTGAAATCCCAACCTCACCACCGGCATTGCAACATCAACACCATCGACAGTTTCAGGGGGTGGGTGGGTGGGCGGAACTGGCTAGTATAAATGTCACAGCTGACGAGAACAGGGGCTGATCAGTTTTTTGTTTTTTTGTTTGTTTTTTTTTGGGGGGGTTCCAAAAATTTTAAGAGCGGGGGTGGGGTGGAGGGGGGTGGGGGGGTGTTTTAAAGGGCTCAACCGAAACGTGATAGGGGGGGGGGTTTCAGTGTTCAACCGAAACGTGAAAGAGGGGGGAGGGGGGGGGGGGGGGAGAACAACCCTATTGGAGCGCTTGCAGCTCAACCGAAACGTGAAAGCGGGGGGGGGGGGGGGGGGGGGGGGGGGGGAGACGACACTATTAGAGCGCTTGGATCTCAGCCGAAACGGGAAGCGGAGGGGGTGGGGGTGGAGTTTTCACTGCAAAATGTTCCCGTCTGGCGCATTCTGATAGTCATCATTACCACTTTCAGGCAGCACATTTTCTTACTAATAAAAATATATTTTTTTAAATTTCTGTTGGGGGAGGGGGGATTCCGGATCCCCCCCTCGTCCGCCCCTGGAGAAGACCGAGACACAAGAAGTACCGTACAGTCTGGAGTATTGCGTGAGCGCAGCCACCTCATCTGACCTAGTTCCCAACCTAGGGTCATCTAAGTGTCATAGGATCCCTTTCGTCATCAGCCACATCATTGCAGCCAATGAGGAGGCCTGAGACGAGTCGTTTGATCCGAGCAACCAATCATGTAGTGTCTCTCAGAATCACTTCATCACAGTAAATAGTCGCGCTGTCCCTCTCTTTGCAGCCAGTCAGTTGATCTCTGTCCAAGAACCCTCACTTCTGCCTCCAGTCACGTGTCCACAAATGTTCAAAACGCAATCCTGAGAGATCCGTTGATTTTATTACAAGGAGCCCTAAGATCAGCCTGTGGCAAAGGTGTGGCACCATAACATCTCGCTCTAATGAAATCTATAGCATTTGTCCTTGAACTCCAATACTCAGTGCAGTCCATGACGAAAGTATACGACAGAAACATCTCGCTCTAATGAAATCTATAGCATTTGTCCTTGAACTCCAATACTCAGTGCAGTCCATGACGAAAGTATACGACAGAAACATCTCGCTCTAATGAAATCTATAGCATTTGTCCTTGAACTCCAATACTCAGTGCAGTCCATGACGAAAGTATACGACAGAAACATCTCGCTCTAATGAAATCTATAGAATTTGTCCTTGAACTCCAATACTCAGTGCAGTCCATGACGAAAGTATACGACAGAAACATCTCGCTCTAATGAAATCTATAGAATTTGTCCTTGAACTCCAATACTCAGTGCAGTCCATGACGAAAGTATACGACAGAAACATCTCGCTCTAATGAAATCTATGGAATTTGTCCTTTACATCCAATACTCAGTGCAGTCCATGACGAAAGTATACGACAGAAACATCTCGCTCTAATGAAATCTATAGAATTTGTCCTTGAACTCCAATACTCAGTGCAGTCCATGACGAAAGTATACGACAGAAACATCTCGCTCTAATGAAATCTATAGAATTTGTCCTTGAACTCCAATACTCAGTGCAGTCCATGACGAAAGTATACGACAGAAACATCTCGCTCTAATGAAATCTATAGAATTTGTCCTTGAACTCCAATACTCAGTGCAGTCCATGACGAAAGTATACGACAGAAACATCTCGCTCTAATGAAATCTATGGAATTTGTCCTTTACATCCAATACTGTCTATGACGAAAGTCTATGACAGAAACAATTTGCTCTAAGGGAACCTACGGAATTTACTTTTAATTCCATTAATTAACCTATGACAAAGATGTAGGACCAGAGCATTTCACTCTAATGGAATATATGGAATGTGTTTTTACCTCCATTAAAAGTATATTCAGCACATGACTGTGTGGCTTTTTGGTCATGAATTATGGGCTGTCAAAGCTGGCAGCTGGCAAAAACTCTAATTTTTTTCAAAATCGAGTGTCAAAGAAGACAGGGGTTATTATGTCCGTCGCCACCAAAACTCACGGTTGTTTACTTATTTCGGAGACATCCATTCGTCTCCTATTTAAAAATAGCGTCCAATGGAAAACTGTCTGACGAAATAGAGAGAGAGAGAGATTCCAGAAGCCTCTTGAATGCCTCAGCACGGTTACATAGACTTTGATGGTGAAAGTGCCACTATTGTGTGTATATCCTCAGGCAGGGTGAGGGGTGGAGATGGGGGGTGGGGGGTTGAGAGGGGAGGGGCGTTTGGGCTACTAGTTAATTGCGCAAATAAAAAGGTTACCTTTTCTTACCACTCATTGTCCGAGTTTGGTTGTTTTTGTTTGTTTGTTTGTTTTGTTGTTGTTGTTTTGTTGTTGTTGTTGTTGTTGTTTGGGGGGGGGGGTTCTTTACGCACGGGCACTTAGAGTAATGATCAAACTCTACAACAGTATCGAGCCATTATCTGCAAATGGTCTGCTTTTGACCTCAATTCCCATTAATGCGCTGTAAAGCGGTTTGAGATCCAGACACAAGGGATTTCGCTGTATAAAACCGCATCTGTACCTTTATTTTCATTTCAAAGTCAGCAAGTGCATATCTCAGCCGATTCGTCTCCCTGAGCAAATCCTCTACCTGATCTCCTCGTGACCTCTACGTGGCCTCCGGAAGCAGTTGCCTGACCCTCCGTGGTTTTTCCAGGGTCCACTCCTATCGGTCTTACTAGCAGAAACTGATTGGTTGAAAATGAGTGGTAGCGGCCAATAGGACGCCGTCAAGAATCATTGACGCTGGTTGCGACAAGGGCTTCAAGCGATACAGACGAAGAGGGGAATTTCCCATTGTCCATTTTGTTGAATGGAGTTACTCAAGCGGAAACCACGATTTTCCGCACCCTGCCCGCCACTATAGTCCACCTAGTGGCTGCTATAGAGCGTGCACTCCTGCGGCCGAGGTTACCTGTTCACCCGTTCTCTCCACTGAAGGACTTCGAGATTGACAAAGGACGAGCAAACATGTACAAAGGCCTGCGGAAATCCGCATTCCTGTGGCAGGCCGTCAATAGCGACCACCACAGACACGTCTTCCCCGCACTCCCTGCTCTTGCTGAACTTCTGACTTGCAAGACCGACAGGCAACCAAGAAGGCAGGCAGAAAAAAACACTCACAGACACGCACACACACACATACACACACACACACACACACACACACACACACACACACACACGCACACACACGCACACATACATTCACATAGAGCCCATCAGCCTTTGAAGCTTATACAAGGTCATTGACTCCTCAAACCATCGGTGTTGGTTGGAATATGAGCTAATGGAGACACACTGTTCCAATTTCTTTGAAAAACGAAGGCATATGTTATGGGTCTATTCTCCACTGTGATTTCATTCACAGAGCATGTTTTGAGGTTGGGAAAGGGTAGCAGGCATATGGCAACGACAAATGTGTCGAATGGAAAACTAGACAATCATAACTTGTGCGATAAAAAAATTTAAATAGCAATGCCTCAGCATGTCAATGCCCGAATTTAGGGCGAATGTATATCCACGGAAGGCAGAGAACACACAGACCAGGCTCAGTTCGAAAAAAGCCGATGTCGAGATCAAACAATCTGATGTTTCGTATTAAATCAGCCAATCTGATCTTTCGTACCAAACCGCTTTGGCGTGGAAAGCCGATGTCGAGATCAGCCACCCGCACCCGCCATCCCGCCTGACTGACTTAGCCTGTCCGGGGAGTTTCACCTAAACCCGGACGCGTTACTTTTTGTCACATTTGTGTCCAACATCAGCGTCGGGCCCTGGAGTTAGGGCGTAGGGATCACCCGTTGAGAGTCAAACGTGGGATGGAGTTCGAATATAAAGCTTCACCCGTTATTGATAAAACCCGAAGTTTTTTTCCAAAAAAAGTAACAAATATTTTATTTTTATGCGGTTTAGGACAAAAGAATCAAAATGGCCTGAAGAACTTTTGACCAAAAAAATCCCGCAATAGCGGCCCCCCGCAATAGAAAAAAAAACGAAAAAAATCTTATTTTCGAGAAAAAGAAAGTAACAAAAATATTATGGTTTTTTAGGCGTTTTAGGACAAAAGCATCAAAATGGTCAAAGAACTTTTGTTACCAAAAAAATATCCCGCAATAGCGGCCCTCCGCAATAGAGAGCCGACCCCGTCTACACAAGCTGATATGTGGTTTATTTCCATTCATCAATTCATTCATTCATCCATTATTCGTTCATTTATTCATTCATTCACTCATTCCACTTTTTTGCAAAGGTGCAACGTTAGTTCGGGGTCGGAAGACGTTTCATCTGCGCCAGGGACAGGGAAGAAATCCAAGTCCACGGGAAGTTTAGACCTACAGGTGTGCAGCGTTTGTCCTCACGCTTCAGCGCCGTGGACGTGGCCGTCAAAACGGAAGAGACCAGAAGCGGCTCTGGTTGAATCAAGTCTCCAGGGCCAAGCCCCGTCCATGCAATGGAGGTAGCAGCTCTGGCGTCCTGTAGGAATGGCGAGGGGGGAAGCTGCTCTGGTTGAATCAAGTCTCCAGGGCCAAGCCCCGTCCATGCAATGGAGGTAGCAGCTCTGGCGTCCTGTAGGAATGGCGAGGGGGGAAGCTGCTCTGGTTGAATCAAGTCTCCAGGGCCAAGCCCCGTCCATGCAATGGAGGTAGCAGCTCTGGCGTCCTGTAGGGATGGCGAGGGGGGAAGCGGGTCGATTTTCAAAAGGACACCTTCCCCATAGATCTCACAGCTGTCACACTGGCAACGTGTAAATATAGCGCTGACGAAGGCACGGCAGTTGACGCTAAAATTTTCCTTGAGAAAACTTCTAATATTGAGTGGCCAAATCGGCTACAGTAGCTATTACTACTATGCAGACAAACGGCAGTTTTCGGTTGTTTATTTATTTGATTATTTTATTGACTTTACTTTTTACTTTGAGATATCACACTTGTGCTTTGAATCCATCCTTCAGTGGCCTTGTTAGAATAAGAGTCCTCTGTCTGTCTATCTGTCCCTCTCTTTCTCTCTCCTTTCCTCCTCTCTCTCTATCTCTTTTCCTCCTCTCTCTCTTTTTTCCTCCTTTCTCTCTCTCTCTCTCTCTGTGTCTCTGTGTGTGTGTCTCTCTCTCTTTTTCTGTCTGTCTCTGTCTCTGTCTCTCTCTCTCTCTCTCTCTCTCTCTCTCTCTTTCTCACGACTCAGTTCGTCATCTACCCCTATTAGCAATCACTTCCAATGGGTTGAGACCCGGACATGTGTGATCAGTAGCTCCGTAAATCCACACTTTTACCTTTTCTTTCATTTCCTCTCCACCCACACACCCGCTCCCATTCCCCCACACCCGCTCCCATTCCCCCACACCCGCTCCCATTCCCCCACACCCGCTCCCATTCCCCCACACCCGCTCCCATTCCCCCACACCCGCTCCCATTCCCCCACCCCGCAATCCCCACCTTATCTTCATCTCTGTACATCCCTACCCTCATTCCTGTCCTACCATCTCTACCATCGTTCCTGTCTTATTACCCCCCCCCCTCTCTCTCTCTCTCTCTCTCTCTCTCTCTCTCTCTCTCTACGCACCTGACATCTCTACCCTCATTCCCTTTCACACACACACACACACACACACACACACACACACACACACACACACACACACACACACACACACACACACACACACACATACATACACACACACGCTCACCCTCTACGCATCTCTGACATCCCTACCCTCCTTCCTACCCTACCCACCCCCACCCCCTCTCTACGCACCTCTGTATATCCCTACCATCGTTCCTGCCCTAACACACACACACACACACACACACACCTCCTCTCTACGCACCTCATTCAGCGTGGCTGAGACTAGTGGATATAGTCTCAGCAACAGGTTGGTCACGTGATAGCCTTAATTCTTCCATAACATGCATACCACCGTTCTGAAGACAGAGTCTCAGCCACGCTGAATGCCATATCACATCGTGAGTGTATTCCTCCGCTTGTTGTGATACACTCGATACTGGCAGCCATCTTTTCGTCAGTTCATTTTCTAAACATCGATTTCCCATGAATGTAAAACTTGTATGCGGTAAAATTCGAATCACAAGAGTGTAATATTGTGAACTCTACTAATTATAAGGACTTTGAATACAACAGCAATATTTATACTTCATTGAGCGAGTAATGCAACCAATCCCGTCTGCATAATCATTTGGACCGATACACACAGAAACCCGCTGAGTGCTTTTGCTGATGAGGAATCATTAATTTAATGTATGCTTAGAAGGATTAAACTTAGAAAAACTGCTTCTGAGCTATCCGATAATATCGAACTTCGGAATCGGACGGATTCCTACAGAAGAAACTTCCATTCGATTAACGTTCAACACAGACGGAATGTAGGTTAAATCACTTACTGACTCCATCAGTCGATACACGAATGATCGAAGTGTGGAGCTCGTCAAACAGTGTGAAGGCAGTTAGACCACAGGTTCCGGCCAGAAAGCAATTACTTGCGAGAGTATAACCATAGATTCACGAAACCAGCCCGGAGCCATAGGAATCCTTTTCGCTGCATTTATAGCAGGTCCAAAGATTGCGTGTATTAATACACAATCGCACGTGCTCAAGGCAGTTTGCAACCTTTTAGACGACGTTTGCGCTAAAAGTAGTTCTCAAATGATTTCCTGAAAATCTCATATATTAGTTTTATTAGAACACCAAATTTGTGTTTATCTATCGGGATAAATAATTGGAATGAAATAGAATCGCCTCTTTTTACTCTCATTGGTCTTCTGATCATGTTGAATTTTGATTGGTAAAATCATTGGAATGTGGAGCCGAAGTCACGTGACCAACCTGTGTCAGATATACTATATCTCTGTGTTCAGAATGTACGCACCTCTGTACATCTCTACCCTCGTTCCTGCCCTCCCCTCCTCTCTACGCACCTCTGTACATCTCTACCCTCGTTCCAGTCTTACACACCCCACCCCACCCTCTCTACGCACCTCTGTACATCCCTACCCTCGTGTCTGCCATAACCCACCCCACCCCCCTCTACGCACCTGTACACCCCTACCCTCGTTCCTGCCCTACCCTTGCTCTCAACGTAGCCATCAATGACGACTATTTGCCTGTGCAGGATGGCGAGTGCTTGCGAGCGCTCGGCGTGTTCGGCTTCTGAACAGACGGTTTTGGGGTTGCAGAAAACGCTCAAGTTTTTCTGTTACTACTCCTACTACTACTACTACTACTACTACTACTACTACTACTACTACTACTACTACTACTACTACTACTACTACTATACTACTACTACTACTACTACTACTACTACTACTACTACTACTACTACTACTATACTACTACTACTACTACTACTACTACTACTACTACTACTACTACTACTACTACTACTACTACTACTACTACTACTACTACTACTACTATATACTACTACTACTACTACTACTACTACTACTACTACTATATACTACTACTACTACTACTACTACTACTACTATATACTACTACTACTACTACTACTACTACTACTACTATATACTACTACTACTACTACTACTACTACTACTACTATATACTACTACTACTACTACTACTACTACTACTACTACTACTATATACTACTACTACTACTACTACTACTACTACTACTATATACTACTACTACTACTACTACTACTAATACTACTACTACTACTACTACTATATACTACTACTACTACTATTACTACTACTATATACTACTACTACTACTACTACTACTACTACTACTACTACTACTACTATATACTACTACTACTACTACTGCTACTACTACTACTACTATATACTACTACTACTACTACTACTACTACTACTACTACTATATACTACTACTACTACTACTACTACTATATACTACTACTACTACTACTACTACTACTACTATATACTACTACTACTACTACTACTACTACTATATACTACTACTACTACTACTACTACTACTACTACTACTACTACTACTACTACTACTACTACTACTACTACTACTACTACTACTACTACTACTACTACTACTACTACTACTACTACTACTACTATATACTACTACTAGTACTACTACTACTACTACTACTGCTACTACTACTGCTACTATATACTACTACTACTACTACTACTACTACTACTACTACTACTACTACTACTACTACTACTACTACTACTACTACTACTACTACTACTACTACTGCTACTACTACTACTACTGCTACTACTACTACTACTACTACTACTGCTGCTACTACTACTGCTACTATATACTACTACTACTACTACTACTACTACTACTACTGCTACTACTACTACTACTACTATATACTACTACTACTACTACCACCACCACCACCACTACTACTACTACTACTACTACTACTACTACTACTGCTACTACTACTACTAATACTATATACTACTACTACTACCACCACCACCACCACACTAGCAGACGTGAGAGGGCCTATCCAGGGCCTATCCAGGGCCTATCCAGGGCTGTAAGCATGAGAAGGAAGGAAAATTCCCCACGAGCAAGACGTATTACTAAAGGATATCCTATAGAGGCTACTACAGGCGTCACTTGCTATGCATGGGGGAGGAGTTGCGTTGTAGTTGTGACTAAAGAGGTGTGTGATAACTATCTAGTGGGAATCCCGGGAATCCCGTCTTTGTGCGCATGTGCAAGCGTCCACGCCTGTCGTTTGCTTTTTTTCAGTATGTCAACACGAAAGATGACAGCAGTTGGGATCGTGTTTGATCAGCAATAACATTGAAGGAGACAGGACAAAATATTTCAAGACCGAACGAATCCGCTTGATTCGTTCGATAATGATGAAATCTACAACACATTTAGATTTCATCACCGTGAAATACTGGAAATTACATATGAGATGCGTGAGGACTTGCACGTGCACAAGATCTTGCTCCAGGTGCAGCTCGCATTTTCCCGGTCTACTTCTCGCAAAATCATAGCTTTCTTGGCGTACATGCAACGCGTCCCTGCACTATTACTCCAGATCCGGAAACTCACTGAAAAATGATCCAGCTGGGTTATTTTTCTCCCTTGTGAGAATCTTGCTCAGAGCTATTAACGACAGCCC
>JAWQFJ010012035.1:0-10000 GCA_034096865.1 Theodoxus fluviatilis
GTGAGCATTGTCACATAATACATTGGCATATGGACATCCTACTAGGAAATCTGAAGCCATTTTACCGTTATCTTTTCATTGACACAGAAGTTTTTAATAACTACGGCAGCCCAATTACTGATTTATTAGTATCTTTTATGGAAGATGAGGAGAAACAAATTGCTGAATAATTATATAGTCACTTCTTGCAACCTGTGTGTACTAGCAATGTGTCATCGTGGTATGTGTGATTTTAACGTAAGTTAGCTTTTTTAATTCTTACAAAATATTTTTCAGATGACAGCTTCATATTCCTCCCCTTCCCTTCCCAGAAACAAATTTACCCGGGGTATGGTACGTACGTAGTGCCCCAATTTTGAAAATTACATCAATGACACTAAAGTTTAGATCAAAGCCTAAACTTGAATGCACAGGCAAGTGTGCAAAAGCGCGCACACACACAAACACACACATACAAAAACACACACACAAGCACACACACAAGCAAACACACAAGCGCACACACAAGCAAGCACACAAGCACACACACATACACAAACACAAAGCACACACACACAAACACGCACAAAACAACAGAAAGCCACTCTCAGATATACATGTAAATCTGAGCACACACATGCATATACACACACACACACACACACACACACACAAACACAAAGCGAATACACTTACACACACACACACACACACACACACGCGCGCGCGCGCGCACGCACACACACACACACACACACACACACACACACAAAACACTCAGATAGCCACACTCAGACATACATCTGAGCACACACATACACACACATATTCTGTGTGTGTGTATGTGTGTGTATGTGTGTGTGTGTGTGTGTTTGTCTGTATGTGTGTGTGTGTGTGTGTGTGTGTGTGTGTGTGTGTTGAGTGATGAGCATATCAGTTTGTACTACTATAATTGCAATAATTTCACTGACAAGTAAGAATGGAACATTTGAACAATTGGATGAAAATATTAATTTTATCAGGGTAATGACACTTTGAAGCCTTCTGCAAAATTCTTGGAGTTTTAGTTGTATAAATGCATCACATTCAAACACACACACACATACACCACCACCACCCCCACCACCCCCAAAAAAATAAAAATCTTCCTCTGTAGAGATTGCGTAGTAAAAGTGCAGAATTTATATCATTGTACATGCAAGTACAGGAGGCGGAATTGTGAAATGTGGGATGAAAAACACTTAAAGAATTAAACAAACAACGTTGGGATGTTCACAGCATTGAACATTGTGACCATGGAAATGACAGTTTCAGAGGTACGAAGAAGGACAGAAGGATGGAAACTGGAAAAACACAAGTGGGGAAGATAGAGCTGGAGCTACACTGTTCTTTTGGTTGTTTTCACCTTTTCTTCTCCATGCCTCACAGAGTGCAGATTACGCCATACAGATATTTTGAAGCTGCTTTTTACAATGTCTAATGAAAGGATTCTGTCTTGATGCAGCATGAACCAGTCATGTAACACTTCTTCATTTATTGTTTTGAGTATGATGCAGATTTAACTTCAAGTTTATTGTTAAATGCAAGATTTTGGTTTGTATGCATATACTTATGTGAAAGCTGATTGATAAATAAAAGGTAAGGTACATTTTAATTGTTGTCTCTATATCCCACCACACATATGTGTTTTCCATCTGCATTTTGAAGTTCTGTTTGTGCATTGTATACATACTGCCTTACATTTGCAACGACAAATACACAGAGCTTCATAGTTTGAAAACAACAGAGAGGTTGAGACAAGGATTAGTTTGTGCTTTCAGGAAAGTTACACACTAAAAAAGACAGTTTATGGACTTCCAGAGAAATTTTGAGGTGGCATAGAAGTTATGTGTTCTTAAGTGTGCATGTTTAGCCATGCATCATGTCAGTACACAAGTAGTATCGTGCATGCTTTCATGAGTGTGTTTGTTCATTAGATGCATACATGCTTGTGCATAAGTATGTACTCAGAAGTGTGCATGCTTGTGTGTGTGTGTGTGCATGTGTGTGTTTGATTAGATGTATGTCTGAGTGGCTATCTGTATACTTTGAGTGGTGCAAAGGCTTCAAAGTGTCCTCTCCTTCTCCTCCCATTCCTCCTCCTCCTCCTCTTTCCTCCTTCTTCCTCCTCCTTCTCCCTCCTCCTCCCCCCCCCCTTCTCCTCCTCCTCTCTCCTTCTCCTCCCTCCCTCCCTTCCCCTCCTCCTCCTCCTCCTCCTTCTTCCTCCTCCTCCTCCTTCTCCTCCTCCTCCTCCTCCTCCTTTTTCATCTCTACATGCAAGCCCCATCTGAGAAATCGACCTGAGGCAAGACAGTTTTGAGCTTGACCGAATTCTGATGTCAATGCAATGACCCCTTCACTTTAAAGGGGCAAGGAAAGGGGGTGGGGGTTGGGTTGGGGTGTGGGGGTGGGTAAGGTTGAGGGATGACGCTGGCAAATTGACGGTAAACAGACAAAAATCATCCTGGCCTTTCCTGTGACCAACTTACAGCTCCCCTGCGGTGGGAAAACATTGCGTCATCAGTCGCCCAGACTTTTTATTGCGTCATCTGTCTCCAGAAATTGCACCACCCCTTGCCTCGTACGAAAGCAAAGGCAGAAGCTGGCGTGACCCGGCAATGGAAATGGGTCTTGAAGGTGTGGTGTGCTTTTCTACTTGATTTTAGAACGAAAAAGTCCCACAGTTGTCTCCAGTTTTGCAGAGTGTGGACGTACATCTTGGCCCCATAATGAGTTACCCATCGACGTTGCCGAACCACGGGCGCATTGCTTACGCTAGGAACCTTGCAGGATCTTGCGAGGAATAGGCCGGTGTCAACATGATGAAAGCAGACGTAAAGGCAGTCAGATGTTTGACACATGTTGACACCGGCCTTTTATTTGCCAACTAGGTAGGCTAAGAAACGCGCCCCAAATTGTGGTCAATGAATAGTTTAGGCTGCTTCTTTGTGTCGTCAGCATGTCTGTCAGACAGACAGACAGACAGACAGACAGACAGACACACAGACAGACACACAGACAGACAGACAGACACACAGACAGACAGACAAACAAACAGACACACAGACAAACAGACACACAGACAGACAGAGACACACACGGAGACGAGAGAGAGAGAGAGAGAGAGAGAGAGAGAGAGAGAGAGAGAGAGAGAGAGAGAGAGAGAGAGGCAAGCAGACAGACAGACAGACAAACAAACAGACACACAGACAGACAGAGACACACACGGAGACGAGAGAGAGAGAGAGAGAGAGAGAGAGAGAGAGAGAGAGAGAGAGAGAGAGAGAGAGGCAGGCAGGTAAATGCAGCATAGATGTTGCTTTACTGAATTTAGGACCCGAGCGTCGTTTCCAATTGCATTTTAGTTTTTGTACCTCATGCATCTGATCAAATTTTCGAAAATGCTTTTCTATTAAGACGCTACCTCCGTGATCTCACTCGTACATCTTGGCATTTTCCAATAAACTCTGGCTGATGAAAATCAAAAACTAAACCCACAGCGATGAATAGGCAATGGATTCTTAAACCATTTAGAGTAACATTGGGTCAATAAACCACCTGATCTTCGTACAAAAGATATTGAAGGAGATCCTCGTCTTCTAATGGCCAGGGACGGTTTCGCCGGGGTCAAGATAAAACTCAAAGCTGTCGCCATCTTTGTAGGATAAGATGTGGAATGCACATAGTAAAAGACGTATTTGTCCGTGCTTTTTCAAGAACAAAGATCAATCGATGATGGTGATAAGTTGCATTTTAAGTGATTTTATGTATGATGTAAAGCTCTAATCAAATCCGATAAGTATCTTGTCCTGGATTGAAAGGCCGGAGGCGGGTTCATTGTGGTGAAGCTAAATATAGTAGCAGTCACGTGAGAGTCTCCATTCTTGAAGGATAAGAACTGGAACGCGCGTAGTCGAAGACGTACATGTGTGTGCCTTTTTGATGAATAAAGATTTGTCTGTGATGGTTAAACGAAATTGCATCAAAGCATGGAGATAGTTTGATTACGACTAAATATCATCGAGAATATTGATAATGGAAAAGTTTTGCTTTTATAATTCATACACAGACCCGTAATCAATTTGTAAACAAAGCGTGCTGATCGAGGGGAGCGCCGACGTCGCAGCTGTCAGATGTCCACAGTCAAAGCGTGATGAATAACGAAACGTGTCCGCCGTCCTTTCCCGGTAAGCGGCCTTGAACTTGAAACGGCTATCGGCAAAGCGAATGCGGTCGCGGATAGGCACCGCTCACTGAAGAACGCAGCTGTGACTCCAGTCGCGGACAGGTTTCGTCATTCATCACACTTCATCTGTGCACGTCTGTCGACTACTGCGAAGGGACACTCCCCTCGATCAAGCATGTTTTGCTTACAAATCGTCTCAGGGTCTGTGTAACGGTTATAAAAGTAAACCTTATCTATTATCAATATTTTTGAGGATTCTTATTAAATCAAACTGTCTTTGTGCTTTAATGCATGTTTTTTAAAACCATCATCGACTGATCTATATTCCTCAACAAGTACGGTCATATACCTCTCCTACTACTTGCGTTCCAGTTCTTATCCTACAAAAATGGCGGCTGCTATGATTTTTTTAGCTTGATCCGTCCGGATGTGACGACAATGCCAGGGGCGGATCTGGGTTTTGAAAGGGGGGGGTGCAAAGTTCTTTTTTTTGTTGTTGTATCTTTTCAGTGAAGGCGCGAAGCGCCGAACCGACGGCGCGAAGCGCCGAACCGACGGCGCGAAGCGCCGAGCATGCTAGGGGGGTCCGGGGGCATGCCCCCCCTGAATTTTTTTTTAAAAAGGAAGCAAAATGGTGCAATCTGGTGCAATCTGAGCGTGTAAAGTGCTATTTTCAGGCGATACATTTTGCCACTGATGTGGTGGGGGGTGGAGGTTGGACCAACTGTCTCTCTCTTGGGAAGCACATGCTCGAAAATGTACAGTGCTAAATAAGTTTGATGTTAATAATAAAGAATCACAATTCACAAAAACAACATGAGGAAAAAGTATTTCCAACAAGATCATACCTCGAATTTAATAATCTTTATATGGGGGTGGGGGGTGGGGGTGCAATTACATTTAATTTTACTAGTGCATTCCTATATTTATCAGCATCTCTCTCTGCACCCACCCACCCCTTTTTATTTTGGCTGGGGGGGGGGGGGGTGCAATTACATCACTATATTTATCAACATATTTCTCTTTCCATTTTTTTATTTATGTATTATCATTGTTTATGTATTTTATTTCTTTAATTTATTTAGTTAGTTTTTTGGCTGGGGGTGGAATTACATTTACATTACTATATTTATCAGCATCTCTTTCTCTTTTTTGTTCTGCCGAGGGAGGGGGGGGGGTGCAATTACATTTACATTACTATATTTATCAGCTTCTCTCTTCTTTTTTTTAAGCCGAGGAGGGGGGGGGGGGTGCAATTATATTTACATTCCAATATTTATCAACATCTCTTTCCCTGAGTCTCTCTCTCATTTTTTGTCTTTTTGCTTGGGGGGGGGGGGGGGTGCAATTACATTTACATTACTACATTATCAACATATCTCCTTTTTTCCCCTTTTTTTTCTTTTTTTTTTTTTTTTTTTTTTTGTCCCGCTGGGGGGGGTGCAATTGCACCCATTGCACCCCCCCCCCAGATCCGCCCCTGAATGCGTCTACGGCCATTGGAAACATGTCTGTCGCCAGAGAGCTGCATGCAGTTGCACTCAAACTAGCACAGTTTCCATCACTACATGCACGCAGCCACGATAACAATCAAACTATTGCCAGAGTCATGACCTTCATTCGAACAAGAATATTCATAAATAATAGTTTTAGACATGTACCCATCATGCTTAGCAGCAGAAGGACGTACTGGCGATGCCATCCAATCTCGCGACCGATTCGCCGATCATGCACAGCTATGCCTGGGCTACCACGGAGTACTTCTTTTTAAACATTTAAATATTTCACTTTACAAATTTGTGAGATTAATTGGCACTGAATCACAAAACACATAGAACAGTAGATATGGCGTTTCTGTGCATTCCATTGCATTCTGATGAATTATACAAAAATTACAAGCACGAGAAACTGGAATAGCAATGTTCATCAACATCCCGTTGCGCTTCCATTGCAATGGTTCAGTGCATGATGCATTGGCTTAAGGACCAAAAACATGCAACAGGATTGAGACGAAGAAGCCAACACATCTTCCACAGGAATACCTGAGGACAGTGAGGTCATCTTGGCCTGAACTTGGACAGGTGCAGCCATGTCCACTGAGAAATGTATTCACCTCTTGTGGCGCGAAAATGGTGGTCTATGAACCACCTCAGTGGTGACAGAACTGTCGGCAAAGTTCAGATAGGATCCGCCAGGACTGTTGCCAGGCGTGGACCACGGCACGCAGTAAACGCCATCAAGGACTCGGCCATCACGGGGTCGGGTCCCCATCCCACCCCCTACCTCCCCACCCCCACCCCCCACCTCCCACCCCCACCTCCCCCACCACCACCCCCACCACCACCACCCCCCCACCCCTCACCCCCCACCCTCCCGCATTCCCGTCACCCTGCTGTGCTCGCCATTTCCCTCAGCTACGCACTATTGACCGTGACTCAGTCCTCCCACACAGCTTAGCCTAGCCCCATTTCGCCACCTACATCCTCCATGAGACTTTCACACCTCCCACACTTGTGTTCCCTCCACCCCCACCTTCCCTCCCACTCTTTCCACCCACACATCACGACTCACTCTCCCACAAGTGTTACGGATGAAGATGATGATGACGATGATGATGACGACGACGACAATGATGATGATGATGATGATGACGACGACGACGACGACGATGATGATGATCATGGCGACGATGACGATGACGATGACGACGACGACGACGACGACGATGACGATGATGATGATGATGATGATGATGATGATGATGATGATGATGATGATGATGATGATGATGATGATGATGATGATGATGATGATGATGATGATGATGATGATGACGATGACGATGACGACGAAGATGATGACGATGATGATGACGACGAAGAAGAAGATGATGATGATGATGATGATGATGATGATGATGATGATGATGATGATGATGATGATGGTGATTGGCCAGCCGGGACATCCAAGACTGTGGGAATGTCTTACGTCATAGCAGACGTAATTCTTTTTATACGTCATCTTGACGCCGTTTTTTTCTTTGCTGAAGAAGTTGCCGGAAGGCATCGAAATATGCTTAAAGTAATAACACAGAAAGTCATTTTGTTTTTTGTTTTCTTTCTCTTTTTTGTAGATGATGATGGTGGTGGTAGTGGTGGTAGTGGTGGTGGAGATGGCGATGGCATTGGCGATGGCGATGGCGATGGCGGTGGCGGTGATGGTGGTGGTGGTCGTGGAGGTGGTGCTGATGGTGGTGGAGGTGGTGGTGGTGGTTTCTTCTCCTATGTTGTTTGTTCCTAAATAAAATGTTTTCACATAATTCTCATGAGCTCTTCTAAACTTAAGATTTAAAAAAGAAACCATCTCACCTATTTGGTCGCACCTTCGCACCCTTTGGTTCAGTCACATCTATCCCACAACCTCCACCAACACCTCCCTCCACCCCCACCCCTGCCCAAGCCACCCTCCACCCCACCCCAGCATCCCATACCCGTGTATTAATGATTGAGTCCGATACCATCCACCTTCTCATGATCGATTTGGGCGATCGATTTGGGCTATCGAAAGCCACAGCTCACGAAGGTATGTGTGGATTTTGACGCAAGATACTGATCATAAATGCAACTTGTATTCCTTGATCAAAGGGGCGAGTCTGTGGAATATATGCATAATGATGATTCACGATGGGAGAGAAAGAGAGAGAGAGAGAGAGAGAGAGAGAGAGAGAGAGAGAGAGAGAGACAGACAGACAGACAAACAGACAGACAGATTGACAGACAGACAGACAGACAGACATAGAGACAGAGAGACAGACAGACAGAGAGACAGACTACAGACAGACAGACAGACATACAGACATAGAGAGAGAAGGAGAGACAGAGAGAGAGAGACAGAGAGAGAGACAGAGAGACAGAGAGATATATGAACTGAACTGAACTGAACTGAGCTGAAGTAAATTGAACTGAACTACTGAACTAAACTGAACTGAACTTTATTCTGAGGCTATTGGCCCATTGCATTTACATGTAGTTCCATATTGTGAAGAACTCACTGCCAAAAAGAACAATAGACGTTCTAGAAATAATTTAAGAATATTTGCAGGAGAGAGAGAGAGAGAGAGAGAGAGAGAGAGAGAGAGAGAGAGACAGAAAGAGATAGAGAGAGAGAGAGAGAGAAAGAGAGAGAGAGAGAGAGAAAGAGAGCATGATTATAGAGTGCAGTTTCATTTTTTAAAGAGAAGTGCTATAAAGGGTCTACTTCTTTGAGCTGGAAATATTCCGGACGCCAAGGGAAATTCTGTAAAAGCAAATCCCACTGCCTTAGCATTCACTTTGACAGAAGTCCACTTTTACTCGTCTTGACATTTCTACGCAACTCTTCTGGAAAGTCTTATTGATCTTTTTCAATAGCCAGCATGCCCTCTGAGTTTCTTTCTTCCCAGAGGCAAACATAGGACTCATTTTCGTTCCCAAAATACATGATAAAAAGAACCTCGCGTGCCCTAAACAAGTCTCTTTTGGGTCTGCACCCTTGTCGAGGCTAGGCTTCTGAAGGAACATGGAAATACCAGGTCTTCTGTGAACCTATCTTCGGTCCAATGTACCCATTTCCCTTTTTAGAATAATCTATTAAGATATTTATACACAATGGTGCTCTCTTTTGCCAGGTCATCTGTGAACCTATCTACGGTCCAATGTTCCCATTTCCCTTTCTAGAATAATCTAGCTATTGAGATATTTATACATAATGGTGCTCTCCTCTGCTCCCAAACTTTTTCTAACAAGTAACGCTGTCTAGAACAAACCAGAATTTCACAGGCTTCTATATAGAGCTTATCAGTGGAAAGGATCAAAAGGAACTAATTTACTAACCTTTTTTCATCAAGAATCCTTTCCGTCATTGTTGGAAACGAATCCTTTGAAAGAATGTATTTAAAGAAACTTCTTTTTCTTAATAACGATGGATGTGTCGGATTCACTTTGAAAGTCAAGGTGTTAAAGCAAGGTCTTTAAATAACTTAAACGTGATTCGACTGCAATTGTCTTCTGCTGTGAAAGAGAATTTTGAGTGTATTGCAAAGTGAATGAGAAGAAATGTCTCAAGAATAATATGGATTTTCTATTTGATTAAGGGGTGGAACAGAAAGAGAAACTAGTCTACTTACGTTAGAAGATATTGTAAAACGACAAACGAATTAATGACTATCAAATTAATAACAACAGTATAGCTGCAGCAAAACCAAATGCATGAGGTTGTATCGACAATTCTCGAGGAAGGGTAGTATTATGTTAACTCATGACTACATACATGAACACCTTTTAGCGTGCGTAATATAGTGCTTCCTAGAATCGATGATATGCAATCATTTCGCCGGTGAACGGACCTATCTACCTCGTTAGCATTCTGTGAACCCGAGTCATGTGACTCTGGCACAGTTCGCAATGAATGCGTAATAGACTTGACCTTTCGCATTGCAGCATTGCGCCAACAATAGTTCGTTCTGATACTATTTTTGCTCCACTTTGTACAGAAATCATTCATATGTCAAAACTTGTTTCCATTTCAACACAAACATGTTATTTTATCGAAGAAACGCTTGTCTATTGCCTCAACAAGAGTTAAGAGTTTTGACTTTTGTGCGAAATAATTTGTGAACTACTTTATCGGCGTATGTCAGGAAGCATATCAGCTATCCCATAAACCTCTCGTGTGACCTCCATTTGCATATTTCGGACGTAAACCGTCCATCACATGATGTCAACTGGGCTAGAGACACTTTCGCCGGTAGGCGAAGTC